>JBBPJT010000417.1:0-24808 GCA_038088895.1 Xerocomus potaroensis | reverse complement strand
ACCTCTAGTTCCACTTCGAGCACATTCATAAACACCCTGCAGATGCCGACCCGGTTCGAGAGGACATGTTCGTTTAGCTCGCGCTTCTCTGTTTCACAACAAAGTGGCCCCCCACGTTTGCACGCCACGTGTTGTACGATTACGGTCGTATAAGAAGAAAGACGACCTTGGCATGCTGCCTGACTGCAACCGTCTAAAACCCTCGCCCCTTTTGTTTTTCCCATGAGCGTCGCTGGATCCTCCCGCGTGCTGCCCTCCCGTCGGTCGGCAAGCGTCAGAATCGAGAGCTACGAGAGTCAGTTGCTGAGGCTCTTGGGTAACCTCAGCGTCCAAGACAGAGACGAGTTCCAAGCGTCTTTGACGCACAGGATAAGCGCCGGCGGTCAGCTGTCTGACCGCGACGTCGCGCTGAACGACCTCATTCAACAGGCGCGTGCGCTTGAGCTGTTCGAGCAGGATCGAAAGTTGGCAGAGCGGATCGCTACTGCAGACGACTCTGATATTGACGATGTCGATCAGGAGGAGGAGGAGGCGAAGGAGGCGACGTCGCCTGAACCTCAAGGTAAACGGTACGTGGACTTGCTACATGTATTTCGAGATGAGTTCCGGGACTGTACATCAAAGGGCTCGGAATAAGCGCAAAAAAAAGAAAAAGAAGCAGAAGCAGAAGAAAAACGCCGAAGGAGTTGACCAGAACCCGGTGGTGGGTATGCCTCCTCCGAAACCCCACTATGAGGGTCCCGCTCTCCTTCACGATGACCGGTAGGTGGACGATATTTGTACACCCGTTCAAGGTCTGTTGAAAACGCCACCTCAGGACAGAAACGGGCGGCCGACAGATTGAAGAAGTTATCCAGACATCTGCATGGGCGCGCGGTCCACCTCTGAGCGTGCTTGCCGCTCCCATTGAGAATGAGATGAAGGAAATGCGTCTTTGGGAGGATACCAAGGGAAAGGGTAGAGAACAACCTGGAGTGCAACCGGCCAGGTAGGAACGTCCCATCACGCTTGGAGGTTGATGACATTCATCTACTCAACAGAAACCATGCGTTCTCGCTGTCGGGGGAGTCTTCCTACTCCGAGGGCCGTTTGGAGCATGGTTTGGAGGTGTCGTCATATCCAACAAGGTGAGTGGCCTTGCTGCCTCTATGCCAGCTTGGTTTGGGGAACGGTCATTCAGGGAGGACATCATGCAACCTTTCCAACAGCCGAGCGAGTCGGTGTGGGAATGTGGTCCTCGCCGTCTTAAGTGGTGAGTGACCTCCGTACCTCTATGCCAACTTGGTTTGAGGAACGGTCATTCAGCGAGGACATCATGGGACTTTTCCAAGAGCCGAGCCAGTCGCCGTGGGCACGTGGCCCACCTGCTGCTATCCACAACAAAAAGGAAGAGATACGCCCAAGCAAGAGCACCATAGGGAAGGGTAAGCAGCAACCGACGGTACATGGGTGCAGGTAAGAAGAGCATTCTTTGTGCTTGGACAATGATCAAATGGCAATAGAAATGTCACGTCGCCTCCCCTCTGGCAGACCGGGCAGAACCTTCCATCCAAATTGTCATTTGGCTCGGAAACAGTGTCCGAGCCCAGTTCGACTAGCGCAAGCAGTGCTCTGCCGAAAGCACCGGTAGTCAAGCGGTGGGTGCACCCTCTCGTTCGTGTACCCCTAGTTAAGTTCTTGGGGTTGGCAGCCCAACTGGTCATGACTGTGTCATCTGCCAAGATCCAATCTACGGAGAGGAGATCCAGGCTCCCTGTCTTCACCACTACGATATCAGTTGCATAACAGATCTGTTTAAGTCTGCTACTCGGGATGAGACGCTCTTCCCTCCCCGTTGTTGCAAACAGACAATTCCGTTCAGTCAGGTTGAACCTCATCTCTCACAATCACTCATCGCGATATTTAAAGAAAAAGAAGTCGAGTTCGGGACCTTGAAACGTGTCTATTGTTCATCCCCGTCCTGTAGCCGATTCTTGGGAGTACTGTCAGAAGGAGACGTTCCTAGCAAAGTGTATACCTGCCCTGCCTCTGGATGTGGACGGCAGACATGTGGCAAATGTCGTGAGCGACATAGCGGTGATCGGGCACATGTCTGTCGTCCCGATGCAGGCGCCGCCAAAGTCCTTGAGCTCAGCCGGACCTCTGGCTGGGCTCGCTGCCCCGGCTGCTTACAGATGATCGAGCTCCATTATGGTTGCTTCCATATGACGTGCCGATGTCGAACCGAGTTTTGTTACCGCTGTCAGGCACAATGGAAGACATGTTCGTGTCCTCAGTGGGATGAGGGACGATTGTTGGCGGCTGCCGAGGGTAGAGTGAATGCACAGCTTGGGGAATGGCAACAGGTAGGACGGCATGGGCGTCTCGAACGTCCACCTCCTGCTATCATCCCCGCGCGAGATCCGGATGAAGTGATGGATGAAGAACAAGAAACTTATGTGGAGGAAGTAGAAAGGCACTGGCCTGCATTAGCATCAGCTCCTAGGCCTCTTGCGTTCAACGTGGTTGCGCGAGCTGCAGACACGCAACCACTTAGAGCCACGCCGACGAGAGCCAGGGCAAGCACGGTCACCGCATCGACGTCGGCATCCGCGTTGCACTATGCGTATCCACCGGCGTCTGCGCCTCACGCTGAGGCCTATCAACCCGTGCAAGGGCACCAGCGCAGATACACAACTGAGTACCAGCCCAAGTTTGAGCCTTTTTCTATCAGTGCCGTGCGAGAGCGCATGATCCGTGAGGTGATGGAGAGACTGAGGGTCGACCACGATTGTGACCATGTCCAGTGGGGTTATCAGGACGGCGGAGGACGGTGTGAGAGTTGCAGAGATTATCTTCCATTGTATATCTTCGTGAGTGATGGCTCGTTGCGTCATACATCGCTCTTGTTCACCGATCGTCGTTTAGCGTTGTCAGGGGTGTGAGATGTTGGCGTGTAATCGGTGTAGGCGTAATCGATTGTGAGTGTTGGGGACCAGATCAGAGGTGGGCGTGGACTCTTCCGTAAGTCGTACCCGCGATCTGACGACATTTGATAGATATCAGGAGATGATCGTGTACATAGGGACCCTCTGTGTAAGGCTAGTGCATGTGAACAAATCGGCAGCGGCGCTTGGACGCCGTTCATTTTTGTTTTCTTCGTCCTATTAGAATCCGCTGGGTTGTCCCCACCCGTCTGGCGACCTTGACGACGAAAGTGTGCATCACACGGTGGAAAAAGGTCGGAGACTACGGTCAGATGCTCTTCTCATGGTGGAGCAGGTACTAGTGTTCAAATACCACTCTCTTGTTATTGTGATGCTTGACTAATGAGTCTCTTGTCCAAGCTGGACGGTTGCAGAACCACCTGATCTGTGTTGATAGTACCCCTCTGTGATGGCCTCACACAATCACTTATCAACACCGATCGGTACTTGGCTGGGAAACGGGCGCCTGTCACATCTTCCACGCTACCATCAATCAAGATATAACTCGTGAGAAAGTTCCTACCAGCCACAGTGACTAAGCAGGACCCCTCCGCTGATCTCCGACGCTGATTCGGCATCGTCCGAAGGAGTCACTTTATCAAGCTGATCGCTGCGGTCCATCGCTTGTTTCTTGCAATCCACCATGGCGAACGTTTATGTGAGCGTTCCTCCGTGTACGACCACACAGTTTCACCACTGACCGGATCTAGTTCGATATTCAAATCGGTGACAGGAAACCGGAACGTGTCGTGTTCAAGCTCTATGATGATGTTGTGCCCAGGACGGCCAAGAACTTTCGTGAGCTCGCTACGGGTGAACACGGCTTCGGTTACGCAGGCTCGAACTTCCACCGTGTCATCCCCCAATTTATGCTCCAAGGTGGTGACTTTACCTGCGGAAACGGCACGGGTGGTAAATCCATCTATGGGGAGAAATTCGCAGGTGCGTTCTCTCACCTCCGGGGTGCCAAAAAAAAGAGTGACGTGTGGACACTCTTTTTTTTTTTTTGTATACGTAGATGAGAACTTTAAATTAAAGCACACCAAGCGCGGTTTGCTTTCGATGGCGAACGCTGGCCCGCACACCAACGGTTCCCAATTCTTTATCACCACCGTCGTAACGGGCTGGCTTGACGGGAAACACGTCGTGTTCGGTACGTGGATCGCTGGGTCCCATCCTTTTTTGTTGTTTTCTTAACTCGTGATGTAGGTGAAGTCGTCGAGGGTTATGAAGTCGTCGCCGCCGTCGAGAAGGTTGGGTCTTCGACCGGGAAGACGAGCGCGGTTGTCAAGATCGTCAAGTCGGGAACTCTGTAGTTCATGGGGTGGTGAGAACGTAAAAGTAGGAATGTTTCTTTCACTTGTACTTTGTTAGTACCATTCTTTTTTCTCGACATCGCCAAAGATTCTTGTCCTTGCACTATCAACGCTACAATCAACCGCCGAAGCAGCATGACACGATTCCCTAATTTGTGACATGGGATTTGAAAGCAGAGATCGAAAAAATTGTGCGGCATCATGAGACACAGCTCCAAGTCTTGTCTGAAGCAAAAAGAAAAGACCGACAAAACCCGGACTCGGTGCTTATGGGTGTCCGTATCTCCAGATGGACATGCACACAGGTTCTATGCATCACCTGTCTGTTCACACCTGTAGAACGACGCAAGATAATGCTTTTGGTTTCCCATCGGATATCGGATCTTTTGACGTCACAAACCGAGGCATTCGAGTGGAAGTTTCCATGCCAAAAACGAAGGCTAGTGGGTGAATGAACGCCGTCTTGGTAGCAGGTGATGTACAGTGAGGTGCGCACTTGTCCAACGCCTGACACTGACGTGACAAATGAAGAACACACAGTATACTCAATGAGGACACAATAACACAAAAACAATCCAGAGACAAGAGTCTCGACTTCAAGAACTGATTATAGAGAAAAAAAATAAAGAATCACTTATGCTCAGGGTATCGGAATCATCCTGACCAAGTCCTTACAAAAAAAAAAAGTTCACGAGAGACGGAACGGAAAATCCATGGTAAAGTTCAGTTCTGTGACCAATTATCTTCTATTCCTGATTGTGCGCCCGTTCACACCTCCCATGCTTGCGGCTGTGGTGATTCTAGGCGACAACAAGACCGAGGACGGCGGCAGCGGCCATGCTCATTCCGACAGGAATGTAGTTGGCAAGCGCACCATTCTTGCTGCTGCTAGAAGTCGACGACGGGGAACTAGCACTGCCAGTCGAAGTACCGGACGACGCGGAAGAGGACGGGCTGGGGTAAGGAGAACCATTTGGCTCGATGGTGAATTGAACAGAAGCGTAGACCTACAAGAACACGCATCGTCATTCGTTCAGACGATTCCAAGAGGACAAGTAAAAAAAAAAAAGACAGTCTACGCACATCAGTGAGATTCTGAATGTTGCAAAGCTCGATGGTCCAAGTGCTCGAGGGAGCCAGAGTCGACTGTTGTGCACTGACGGTAAAGGAGCAGTCATAGTCGGGGATGTTGGACACCAAGGCCAGCGGGGCACTCAGAATGGAGGTGTTGGTGTTGGTCATGCTGGTTGAGTCGGCAACATTAGTCGTGGACATCGACAGACAAGAAAAAAGACGAACACGATGGTGTATGCCGAGTAGCCTGACGAGCCGCAGGTCCAGGCGACGGTGTTTTGCTCTCCAGCAACTGGTGAAAGGTGTCAAGTGACGACGCAGGTAGTGGGTCCGACACACGTACCCCACCAGGACGTGGAGCTAGGATTGGTGATGGTAAGCTGGGCAGCAGAGACGGCAACGACGAAGGCGGCGGCGGCGAGGATGCGACGACCAAACATGTTGAAGGAAACGATGTTGAATGAGTGAAAAGAACAAACGACAGACGCAAGGTAGTGAAAAAAAAAACGAAAACAAAACAAGGCGACTTTCGAACTTGTCTCGATCAATTCAATCTCCGCCAATTCGTGCTCGGTAAAAACAAGGATCAACAAAATAGTGGCTCATTCTGGTCATACTGGCTGAACTGTCAATCCAATGGGGCTGGGGCATGTCTTATGGAACAGAACATTTTAGTCTGTTGTGAGCTGGAGATCTCTGAAGGGGTATGAGTTATAAGAGCTGGCTTAACTTACTCACCATACTTTTAACTATACAGATACAGGACTGGTGGTCTCAAAATTGTACTAAAAAGCCTGTCTCATATGCTCCAAGGAAACCAGCTTCCCTTCTGGGCTTGAAGCCAATTAGTATGGTGAAGGGTGCTGGAAAGGACAAGGAGAACAAGGGTGAGGCAAAGAATGGTCTGAGCTCACAGCCTAGTAAGTTACAGAATGTAATATATCTTTTTGGACTTGACTATGAGAGCCAAGAGAATTAGGGCTAGAAAAAGTAGGGGGAACTTATACAAGTAAGATATCCTTCAACAAGGATCTCAGCAAGATGTTGACACAGATTGTCTGGAGGAGCGAGGGAACACAGCCCAGGCTCTATTCACTTGATCATCATCAGATTCAAACTCTAACAACAGTCTACTCTGCCTATCCACATTTGGATGTAGAAAGAACACTCGAAGTACTTAGAAAAACATAACAATTCTACACATTGCGGATGTGTTTAATAAAGGTTTCCGTAAGGAGTCCAAAAGAACCCAAGAACGTGGGTAAAGATCCATTCATGAGAGTGAGAAATCAGAACTCCGACAATGTACTGATACTTGACAGAAAAAGGAAGCGAGTAGGATCTCACAATAGCGCCAGAACCGAGGAAGGCTAGCTCAAACTCAAATCAGTTTGGGGTGCCAAATCTTATTCCATAACGACTGCCAAAACATCCTAAAACGGTTCTTGACTAAAGTTTGAAGCTTTCTATTGAACACATTCGGTCCAGCCCGCCATGTATGTGTGTTTTTTCGTATTGTTGAAAACGAACTAACCGTGATCTCAAGGACCGAAACGGTCTCTATCCAAGGTGTGCTTCCATGCTGTCGGGTATATCGTTGCATGCGACTTTCCTTGGTTTCAGATATCCAACTTAGAACCGAAGCGAGGCGCAAAGCGCCCCTCCCTAGGAAATACTACCTCCGTTTTTACCTAGGAGATAATGAGCGCCAGACGCTTATCGCGGAAGAGAAAAAGAATCTCACTCGTTGGAATGAAACAATATCTTTGTTCGTGCTTTTATCTTTCTCTTTTGTTGGGAGACTGAATTTTTGATAGCAATGGGGACGATGCGTCCACACTTCTCATCGATGTTTACCAGAATTATTACATTCCTTGCAAGGAGGATGAACTCGTCGGAACACTCTCTTACAGAATTAGTGAGATAACGGCGAAACTGAACAATGGCGGTACGGACGATGTTTATAGCATAAAGTCTACTGATTCAATCCATGACCAAAGTGTTTGAAGAACGTTTGCGCAAGGATGCCTCTGGACCCAGTCTCGCTAGGTTTACGATCAAGTTTTTGTTCGTTCAGCCACCCAAGGGTACAGATGCAGCCGAACTCCGTGATACCGATGCAGCCAAACTTCATGCCGCCATCGCCATCGAGCAGGTGGCCGAGGCGATCGATTCACTTAGTTCCACTCCCGCAGCTGTTGACACTCTAAACACGGTTTCCGATGTTAGCACAGTAATTGCTGAAAAGGTGCAGGCATTCGATGCCACATGGGGCGTTTTACTACGCAGGTTGAAACTATTTCACGGGATCGTGACTGACATCGCTGCGGTATTCAATTTTCCTCTTCTCGGCTTCTCGCTATCTGAACGTGGAGTAGGTTCACCCATACACATCGCTGGCTTGGTCCGTTATATCGGCTGCGAATACGGTATGAACCACACTCGTCATTCGTGCAACCACTGATCGCCATACCCAGGTTCTCTTGAATCAGAAGGGTCGCGACGACCGGATCATTGACTTGGCTGGCACCATGAGCGACGTCTTCTCGTTTGTTCAGGATGCAGAACCATTGAAGAAAATCAAGACACACGAAAAGAACATTATTCTCCTTCTACAGCAGGTAACGGAGTGTGGCTACTTTGTTACTGAATACACGAAGCAAAAGAGTTTTTGTCAGTATCTGCCCGCCTCATGGTTTCCACGACTGACTTTCATGTGTAGGGATTCGGACCGCGAGATACACAGTGTCTGATATTGATGCGAGAATCACAGACTACAAGGCCACATTACAAGACCTCAAGACCAAGTTCTTGGAAGGGGTCGCGATCCGGACAGAAATTACGGTCATCCATACGATGAACGTCGTGAAAGACATAGGTGGGCATCCGCATTTAGGTTGTAGTCAAACAATCATTAAAGTGAGACACAGGAGAAATTGCTATCCTGAATGACCTGCCACGAGCGCCTGGTGCTAGATATCTGCGAGAGAAGCAGTGTCTCCCAGGGACGCGCCAATCGCTCCTTCGAGAGCTCTGTGACATTCTGAACGATCCCGCAGACGATGCCCCGCGGGTGTGCTTGCTCACAGGGGTGGCGGGATCGGGCAAGTCTGCGGTGGCTCACTCGATCGCTCGAATGTACGATGGACAGAAGAGGCTGGGCTCGTCATATTTTTTCTCTAGCGCTGACGTTGCGACGCGGAATCCGCGTAACCTTTTTACCACTATTGCACGTGACCTTTGTGACCATGATAAGCCGTACAAGTCTGCCCTTCTGGAGATCGTGAAGGACAATCAAGCGCTGCGCATGTCAACATCGCCCTTGGAGCAAATAGAGCAGTTCATCATCGAGCCTAACAAGCACCTTGACGCCATCGGACCCTGGGTGATCATCATTGACGCCCTGGAAGAGAGCGGTGATCGAGACAGTCGACGGCACCTTTTACAAGCCATGTCGAGGCAAATCACCGACGATGCCTTGCCAACGAACCTTCGTTTCCTTATCACAGCCCGGCCGGAGAGTGACATCCTCGCCGCCTTTCGACCTGGCCCCAACCTGGTTCATAAACAAATGAGCGAAGTTCCTGAAGAGACCGTTGATGCCGATATTGAGAGGTTCATCCATGATTCTCTCGACGAGTATCCCGAACTTGAATCGTCGTGGCCTAACGGGGACTGGTGCAGACAACTCGTCAGCCGTTCACAGCATCTCTTTCAATGGGCCGCCACTGCGTGCAAGTTTATTCAAGAAGTCGGGGTCGACCCCCGCAAAGGGTTTCGTGTACTCTTGCGAGAAACTTATGCTTCCATTCATCCTCTCGATGAGCTTTACAAAACTATACTACGCCGACTGTTCACATCAGACGAGGCTCGACGATCCTTTCAGGACGTGATGGCTGTCGTACTTGTGTTTCGTGAACCGCTGTCCCTTACTTCTCTTTGTGCGCTTCTCGACGCAAATCAAGATCTGGGTGTCCGGTATATCCTCAAGCCTATGGGATCCTTGCTGGACGGCGTGCACGATGAAAATCAACCAATTCGATTACTTCACACCTCTTTCCGCGACTTCCTGCTTGATGCGTCCCGCAGTTTGACCTTCAGCGTCCAGACATTGCCCCGCCATTCTCTGTCTTTTGGACGAGCATTGCTTGCTTGCATGCGGGACAAGCTCAAGTTCAACATCTGCGATCTCAAGGACGCCCGAATCCGCAACTCTGCTGTCCCCGACCTGGCCGAGCGGGTAGAGGAAAAGATTCCCAACCATCTCTCCTACTCGTGCCAGTATTGGATGGATCACCTCCAAAATGTTGACTGTAGCCCGGACTTGTTAAACGAGGTGACTTCCTTCTTCAAGGACTTCTTTCTCTACTGGCTCGAAGCCATCAGCCTCCTCTCTCTTTCTTCCCCTCTATCCACCATCCAACATGCCCTGCAGACCTGCACCATCCTGTGCTCTTGGGCCAAAGTAAGATCCCTAGTTATCTATGGTTATAAGTGGATGATACTAAATAAACATACGGTTACTAGGATCAAGAAGTTGCCACTCTCGCATCCGAAGCACTTTGGTTCATTCGAGTTTTTTCCCCAATCCTAACGACATCTACCCCTCACTTGTACCTGTCAGCCATTCCCCAGACCCCTTCCAGTTCTTCATTGTGCAAACTCTGGCCTAGTTATACCCAACAACATATGTCTATCTCTTCAGGGATCCCAACTCTGGAGAATTGGCCAGCACAGGTTCATACATTTGAAGGGCATACCTCTAGGATCAACACTGTTGCCTTTTCTCCTAATGGCAAACATGTTGCCTCTGGCTCTGATGACAATACTGTCAGGATTTGGGATGTTGCCACTAGTCTAACTGTGGCAGGTCCATTCCAAGGGCATACAGATGCAATTACTTCTATTGCTTATTCTCCTGATGGTAGACATCTTGTCTCTGGCTCTGAGGATAACACTATCAGGATTTGGGATACAGTCACTACCCAGACCATAGCTGGCCCATTTCAAGGTCATAGAGAATCAGTCACCTCTGTTGCCTTTTCTCCCAGTGGCAAGTTTGTTGTCTCTAGCTCTGAGGATACCACCATAAGGATCTGGGATGTGGCTACTGGTCAGACTGCTGCAGGCCCATTTCAGAAACACACAGAGCTGATCAGCTCTGTTGCCTATTCCCCTGGGGGTAAGAATATTGTCTCAGGCTCTTGGGATTGTTCTGTTAGAATTTGGAATGTGGTTATGGGTCAGACTATAGCAGGTCCATTTAAAGGCCATACAGATTTGGTCAGCTGTGTTGCCTTTTCTCCTGATGGCAAGCATGTTGTCTCTGGCTCTTGGGATACCACTGTTAGGATTTGGAATGTGATCACTGGCCAGACTATAGCAAGTCCACTTCAAGGTCATACAAGCTCCATTACCTCTGTTGCCTATTCTCCTGATGGTAGGTGTGTTGTCTCTGGCTCTGAAGATACTACCATTAGGATTTGGGATACAACCACTGGTCAGACTGTGGTGGGCCCAATTCATGGGCACTCAGAACCAGTTACCTCTGTTGCCTATTCTCCTGATGGCAAACATATTGTCTCTGGTTCTTGGGATATCACTATTAGGATTTGGGATGTGTCCACTGGTCAGACTATAGCAGGTCCATTCTGGAAAGATACCAACTCTATCAAGACTATTGCCTATTCTCCTGACAGCCAGCATGTTGTCTCTGGCTCTAATGATGGGACTATTAGGATTTGGGATGTCACCACTGGTCAAACTATAGCAGGTCCATCTGAAGAACCTATAGAATCAATCATGACTGTTGCCTACTCTCCTGATGGCCAGCATGTTGCCTCTGGCTCTCAAGATTCCACCATTAGTATTTGGGATGCAGTGGCTGGTCAGACTATAGCAGGTTCATTCAAAGGTCATACAGATTTGGTCAGTTCTGTTGCCTATTCTCCTGATGGAAAGCATGTTGTCTCTGGCTCTTGGGATGCTACTATCAGGATCTGGAATGTGACCACTGGTCAGACTGTAGCTGGCCCATTCCAAGGACATACAAGTTCAATCACTTCTGTTTCCTATTCTCCTGATGGTAGGCATCTTGTCTCTGGCTCTGAGGATAACACCATCAGGATTTGGGATGTTGCCACTAGTCTAACTGTGGCAGGTCCATTCCAAGGTCATACAGAATCAGTCACCTCTGTTGCTTATTCTCCTGATGGTAGGCATGTTGTCTCTGGCTCTTGGGATAGAACTATCAGGATCTGGGATGTGACCACTGGTGAAAATATAGCAGGTCCATTTAAAGGGCACACAGACTGGGTTAAATCTGTTGCCTATGCTCCTGATGGTAGGCATGTTGTCTCTGGCTCTTGGGATACCACCATTAGGATTTGGGATGTGACCACTGGTCAGACTGTTGCAGGACCCTTCCAAGCACACAGAGATTCAGTCACCTCTGTTGCCTATTCTCCTAATGGCAAGTACATCATCTCTACATCTTATGATAACTCTGTCATAGTGTGGAGAGTGGAGGAACTCATTTCTATTGGTGGCTTGATAGTGAATAGTGGTTGGATTCAATCTTCTGAAGGTGCTGTTTTTGGTTGGATTGCCCCTTGGAACAGGCATTCAGCTCTTTGTCTTCCTGTTCATGCTTTTGTTATATCTTCTTATAGCACTCTGTTTCCTCACACTGATACCATTCATGATCCTTTGTTTGAGGACTCTTGGATTTCTTGTTGGAGTTGACTTTTTGCTCTCTCTCCCTTCAATAGCCATGCCTTGCTGTGAAAGCCCATGATTCTTGATTACTGTACTATAGGCCATCTCTTTCTTCTGTCTTGTTTTGGGATTGACTTTTTACTCTCCTCTCAATAGCTATGCTTTGTTGTGAAAGCCCATGATTCTTGATTACTGTGCTTCTTTCTTTTGTTTTTGATGGTATTATGAGGATTTAATGATTGCTACCAGAAAGGTGTGACTTGGCCGACTGAGGTCCATATCGTTTAATTCACGCAACGCAAAGACTTTTGACTGACCAGAATATGAATTTATATGTTCGGCCCTTTCTACGCTGGGCTAGTATCAGGAATGGGGATATCCAGCGTATCTTGTCTATCTAGAGCCTCTTGACCTGAACCACGGGTTAATTCAACTGCCTCTGTGGCCTTCGCGTTTCATCGTCGATGTCCAGTTTTGTATCAAAAAAAAACGGCTTTTATACAGGGTCAACTAGAGTCTAGCAAGTTCCAATTACTATATGCATGTCTTATTCACTTCTTCTGTCGTGCATCGGGATGCGGTTCGGTACGATGAAATTCCAGCTTTCGTAGCTTCACTGAGTATGCATCGCCAAGAGGGTAAAAATGGGGGTACCCTGAGGGATATAAGCGGCCCAAGTGTTGGATTCATACTAGTCATGTTCGGCAGTGCAAGACGATCTTGGATCGCAACAACTGGGCTGTGGCGTCAGCAGGGATCCAGAGGCTCAGTCATTTGTGCGCACTAGTTCCAATGGGCATGTCGGGGACGGGAGATCCGGCTGCATTGGTAACTCATTATGACTTCAACGTCGTCCCTCGGCAAACTGTTAATGATAACCCACTAAGGACATGTTTCACTCCCAGACGCTTCATGATTCGGATCCCGTACACTCGCAACCGCGCCAGCGATCGTTCGAGCCACTACTTGGTAGGACGATTCGATTTTAGGGAAAATGCATTGGGTGAATTTGTCGGGGTGGAAGCACAATACCTCTGCCTTGACTTGACCCGTAACGTCTTCCCCCCGACGCCGGATCGTCGCAGATGCAACGGGAAGGCCCGAACATGCTGAAACATGGTTTCCCCCTTATAGGATAGGGTATCAAAGATAGGCCAGGGAATCTCCCACATATGGATGGGTAGTGAGGCCTCGTTCGTCCGGAGCTCGTTCCGCTTGCCCTAGCACATGAAAAGTCGCTGGGGATCTGGCTCGGTCGTCTTGGCAGCCTGACGCGCTCATTCGGCTAGGTGGGTCCGGCGTTCGTGTTTTTTTTTGAGTGTGAATCGTGAACGCTCCTCGTGCATGAGGGAACTAGACAAGGGCGCCTCGCTTGCGCTGCAATTCGCATGATTCCCGAAACAAGCGATTCTCCAGGCTAACAGTCCCTCTCTTGCAGTCGGAGCACTTCTTCCTCTCGTTTTCGGTGCCCTTCTTACTTGGCATTGTGGGCCAGCTCTTGACGAAAAAAAAACATTACTGTTCTTCCCTGAGCTGGCACTCGAGGTCCACGCAGAACGCTTCGACAATCCTCTCTTGGTGCACAATAGCCTCCTCGTTCCGGTATACTGCCCCTGTTAGCCTGGTCCCTCTCTCGCTGCTTTTTACGGCGCCCGCGCCCGCAATACCCCCATGGTACTGCCCAAAATCCTATATCGGTCCCTCCTCGAACTGGGCTTATCTGGCTGTTTAGGAAAGACCTTATCTCCGGCAAAAAACGAGCATCACGCTCCGGGACGTCGCGCTAGAAGACGGTGATACACACAAGCGAGGCGCGCATCCGCTTGTCCTTCATGTGCTACTCGCGGCGGCGGAGATGCGGGAGGACGCCAGAGTCGCCGTGTATGTCTCGAGCCAGCGGCGCTGCTTGGATCGGTGTTTGGTCCTGCGCGGGGGTTATAGCGTCCCAGCTCCTGGAGGGCGCGTCAGGGCCGTTGGCCCTGGGGAACTCGTTCCGGAGGCTGGGGAGGGCAGATGTACGAGGGGCCCGCAGGCCGTGAACGACGGGTGAATCTGACAAGGGAAATGTACCGGAGAGGGTTGTTCAGGGGGGCTGAGATCAGGAACACCGGAATTGAGGCCCCGCAGCACGTCAATGCACCGCATTGGAATGATTTAGTCAATGGTCTTGACACCGGCAGGGGACGACTGGGGCATGGACGGTTCTACCGGCGGCGCACGAGGGGCGATAAGTCTCAATTGGGAAAGGACAAATTAGTAATGAAAACCGTGCCTCGGAGAAAACTTATTTGGCTAGAGACGGTGGCACTGGTGTGGGTCGGAATGACTCGACAGTTGTGGAGTGGGTTGGCTTGATACGCAAAAGGGATTGCGCCCGTGTCTTATACCGGGAATGATCAAAAGCACCATTTCAGCGCATCGATCGTTGGACCTTCCTGTTCTTGTCGAAACTGGAAACTCCGTCAATGACTATTCTGTTCCAAATGTGAGTGCAATCCATCAGTCATTACTGATTGCAGAGTAATGAATAGGTACCCACTACCTACATACCTGATACTTGCCGTCCAAGAAATCGTGGTGAGAATCCCAAAACGGGCGGCCGCAGTGGGAAATAGCTGTCATTGGTAAGCGAGGTTCGGGAAATGGCGAAGGAGTCAGGTTGCAGGCTGTGGTCCAGCGCCCCACCACACTTCCATAACTGGAAAAACCCCTGACTAAGGCGGTTTCCCACCACGAGGTACCACCGACGGGACGGGCTATTATAAACGGATGCATGATGAGAGAACAAAGAGGTCCCCCTGTTAAAAGACCACAACAACACGCGCCAAAGAAAACGCTATACACAGAGTTAACAAGCACCAAACGCCTTACCTTCCATCACTCCAGCGACATCGAGTACGTTTGTCTCCCCCTTCCTCGCCACGCGTAGCCTCGTGTCCTGATTTAAATAGGCTACAGAATGACACCCAAGCATAGTCCTGCCAAGTATTCTCCAGGTCGCACGACCGGCAACAGGATATCCAGCCGGTCTCCGGTGCCACTTGCGCCTGCCAAGTACTCGGCCGATACATCCCCAGCCGAACTGGCGCAGGATAAACGAGCGCGAAGCAAAGCAACGTCCAAAGCTAATGGTACAAAGAATATCTCACGACTCGTACGCCGAGACGCATACGGAGTCCCTACCTCGGTCGCCGTGTTCGATACCGGAGAAAGCATCCCCGTCCGCTGGTATCACCCGGCGGAAGACGTCATGGATGTAGAGACGGCGCTGGTCGTCGATGAGAAGCGCGAGGTCACTTCTCAGCAGACTATAGTAGCCGGACCCAGCAAAGGAGATCGCTTTCCGTCCCCTCAGACACCGACGGCACCACAACCCTACAACGTCGGTTCTGTCGTCCGAACCTCTGCCAAAACAGTAAAGCCTCTCCAACCTTGTCCCCCGCGTATCGGCGACAAAGGTATTCGTTGCCCGCACGATAAAGATGGGGACCTCAGAGGTTCCATTTGCGGCATGCTGATGGCTGAAAGAAAAGAGGTGGGGAAAGAAGTGCAATTTTCGGACGGTGGTTACGAAGACGAAATGGGGAGGGGCGTACCTCTACCCCAGCGCCGCCTCCGAAGAGAAGGGACGGACGACACCATTATCGTTTCCCACAATAACTTGCCCGACGAAGCCAGAGTACCCCTGGAAAGCGCGTCGATGGTCTTCAAAGGTCCCAATGGAGAGTTGCTTGATCGTCAAGGTCGCCAGATGCTTGGTCGTGAAGGAACTGTCCTCATTGACTCGACTTACATATCTCCTGGAAAATCCGTCCTGGAGAAGGCCATCCCAGCGTGGACGGGGCCCGGAGATCATTCCAATCTCCATCGCTGCACTAACCAAGTCGACGGACTGCGCCATCCACGTTTCGGCCCGGAAGGAACTGTGGTCATCGGATAATGACACGATACTTTAATACCTCGCAATGTCAGCAGTTTTCAGTATTATCACTTTTCCATGCATACCTCAGACCTACCAGTACCATCTACCATTCTCATTTATACTACTTTGTATTTTCTGCTTGTAATAATTTTTGCATCCTGGATCGATAAATTCCAGCTATTTAGTATATCAGCTTTGGAAGCACAATAACAATGAGTAGCTTTGATCACTGACGCACGCTATCCTCCACCGCCTTTGGTTTTGCAAAGTTTCTTGTTTTTGAACGTATTTGCTTCCCGTCTTGGCCTCATTCAGCGGCTCGGGCAGGATGTTGGCTCGAATGTCCCATTGCCCGCTGGAAGGGGCTTCGGTGACTCTCACTACAGAGGACAAACGAAACAGCCCACCGGATGAGGCTGCTCTGTCGTGATGAATTTCTTGACCTGGACCAGGTTTTCAAGGTAGCCAAGCGGTTTGTCTTCTAGAACGCTGACATCTTCTCTAGTTCCTTTCAACGTGTTGCGTTCGCCCAGTGATGTATGGATCGCGTCACTAATGTTTCTATCTTGTCATCTTTGATCCAACGTTTCGTGAACGACAAGTTATTCTTTGGCTTTGGGAATGATAACAGTTCCTGCGAGTACACGTCAATTCGCAGGTGACGCGGTGACGACGTGATTCTGGAACCAGACAGACAAGCCATCGACAGTTTTTATCCCAGACGTGCTCATGACCCCTTCGACTTCTAGGGTCGCCAGGTTGGTCTCCCGACCATGTACAATATGACCTAATGTGATCGTTCCTCAAAGCCGTAGTCTCGCGATTCCCCGGGTACCAACAACCAGTCTGCTGACCAGGCTACCCAACGGCGGCGGCATCTGCTACTGGTTTATATTCCTTCACCATGGACCAAATTCTGTGAGTTGACCTGTGCTCGCTACAAATACTGATTGAAAGAAAACGATAAACATGCGACAGCGTCTCTCCAAAACAATAGAAGAGTGTGTAACTCATGTCACTTGTTGGTCACCCCCGCCTTCAGCTTTCTTTCCACTACTGGGTCGTCGTTCTCCATCAAAGTCACTACCTCAAAGGCATCTTGACCGCTTGCAAATGAACCAAAGAATGGTGTGGCCGGGCTTAATGTTGACGGTGTACGAGATGAGTATGTGAGCGCAGGGGAAATTATAGCAGGAGACTTTGGTCCTTCCTTGATTGTTGAATGCTGCTCGCCGAGCTGAGGGGATTGCTTGGTGTAGGTTTGTGCTGTAGGCAAAGAGCGAGAGTAGGGCGCCATCTCTTCCTCGCGGCGCCCCTGCGAATTACTGTGTGCCAAATATTTGTTTTTGCTGCGGGAAATAGTACTAGTATAAGTACTGCTGTTGCCACTGGCGTTACTGATATCGTTCGAGGATGTAGATGCTTGTGTTAAGAGTGGATGCGATTTGGTTTCACTAGTCGGAATAGACTGGCGATTCCTGAGCGAGGAAGAGTAACCAGACCCCACCGATCGCTCCGTACGTTGGCAATGCCCCTTTTGTCCCTTCCCAGGTTCTTCGTAGTCCGGGGGCGGTGCGACGATACTAACAGCACGATTAGGTGGACGCACAATCAGGGCGTTCGCCAGGGTGGCCCCTGCGCTAGGAGGATTGCCAACAAATGGACCTTGTGATTCATGGGAAGTCGGTACGAATCTTCGGGACGGATAACCCATCGCGTGGAAATCGTCCTCCGATATCGTAGGCAAAGCCTCCTGAGAGAATCTTTCCTTTCCAGGAATCCTTGGCGCATGGAGGCGCTCGTGAGGCACAGGATCAAAATTTCGAGTGCCTGAATTGAGTTTCCTCGACGACGACATTGGCTCAGAAACTGGTGGGGAATGTGGTATTTGTGCCTGCATCTGCAGGCGTTGTGCGTGCGCCTCGAGAATGAGCTCCTCAGCCGGGGTGAAGCCGTTACGTGCTTGAGTATGACTCCGAGACATAGCGGTAGGAGGTGGGTTGGATGGCAGCATTGCAGCGTTTGCGAGGGCCCGAAGTTTGGCCTGCTGTATTACAGGGTATTCCATGTCGAGGGTTGAGCTTCTCATTGTGTTGTCCAACGATCCATCGTCGTAGCCCATGTTATGTATTGATTGCAATAGGTTGTCCATTTCTGAGGTGATCGGAAGCTCTGACGTAGGTAACAGTGGCGACTCCTTCAGTGGATAACACAGCTTGGAAGGCAATGAACGAGATGCGGGAAATACCGCAGAGTCAGATATTGGTGTGAATGAAGCTTGGTTCGAGTATAAGTTTACTGCGCGTTGCGACTCAGTCCCCGGGATATTTGCTTGAAGCTCCTGGCCACGAAGGTTCAGTAGGGCAGCCTGTGCGATAGTAAGTCGCGAAGGAGATTGATCCCCATTCTTCAATGTCCTTTCAGTGCGCTACAAATGGTTATTTCTCAGTTGGATGTCTATTGAACGTGAAAGGGAGAACGAACTCTAAGCTCTCGTTGCTCGGCGCTGTCCGCAAATCGCACAGAAATTCGGCAACCAGGGTCATTCCATCCACGAACCATCCTTCCGTGTAAACGTTCAATAATGTCCTCTGCTGCAGAACGAGTCTCGAGACTACCCTATGGTTAGGATTGACTGGAGGTGGAAGGCATTACTCACCGGACGAAGGCGATGATCCGAGGCGGATTGCTCAGTTTGGTCTTGAAAAAGCGACTGCTTTTGATCTTGTAGGGTGACGTCAAAGCAGTGAGGCTCTAACAATTTCTTGTTATCGGGTTCCGTCAAATTTGGAGGTCCGAAGCAACTTTACCTCTTCGTCTGTTGACAACGGGAGTCTTTTACAGTATTGAGTAATTGTGACGCTACAAAAAGGAATGAATCACCCCTCGATGTAAAGATTAGTTGATGCATCATCCTTGAGTTTTTCCATGCGCGACTTGAAACTACTCTCGTCCTGATCTGTCGACTGCGCTGGATTGTGCTTCGCGTACTCAGTACCAGGGATCCGATGGACTTGCTACGAACGAACTTTAGAAGGCAAAGGCAGACATCAAATCCAGGAATAACACACCTTAGAAAACGAAGGATGAAGATTGCGGAACTGTCGGAGTCCTTCGATACATCTTTGCGCAGATTCCGTATCATAAAACCTAAATTGAGAATCCGAGTGAGTCGACTTGTAAAGTAAAATTCCAGGACGGTCTCACAAAACGAATCCATAGCCCCTAAAACACGAAAAGGAGATGTCAGATTTGTAATTGAACAACCAAGAGCAAAGATACACACGTGGGCTTTTCGCTCACATGGCGAGTAAATGTACGGACGCTCTTAATGTCGCCGAACGTTCTCGTGAGAGCAAAGAGATCTTGTTCAGAGCAATGAGGAGGTAAGCCGTTGATGTAGACATTTGGCATCTTTTGAGAAGTAGCAGAAACCGATTCGATAGAGGAAGCCATAGTTGACGCGCAATGAGAATTCGAAGAATCAGGGAACTGGAAGGCTTGATCGTACAAGGTCGCGGGCGTGCAGTCACCTGGAAAACTAAACGAAGCTTTCGACAGGAAGAAACATCATCGAGGCGTTCTCAACGGCGAAACTGAATAGATAGCTTACGTGTGATGGAGTGTCGAGGTTTCATGGACACAAAAGTTGGATCTACAATACCGGAATCGTGCAGTTGGGATGAAAGTTCGACAGGCTGAGTGCGTCGTAATGACGTTGCGGGCTCCGGAAGCGTAAGGCAAGAAAGGTTGCTATCGTTCAAGATAGTCTTTGTAGTCAGGTTTTGCGAAAGGTGGCTAGGCTGGATTCTCGAGTATATCACAGACATTGAAGTATCGGTATTAACGCTGCTCGAGCGGGAGGACGAGACAGGCAGTGAAGGTGACGCGAGGGGTTGGATAGTGATTGTAGAGTCGGGATATGATGTGGTCTGTTCTGGAGAGCTGTCTGGACAGTTATGTAGGGGTGGTTTAATGGAATGGGAAGCGAGTTCATCTGGAGTCATTATGGGAGACTGCGGCGGCGAGGAAGGGGACATGGAGACGGATCTGAGGAGCTAAAATTGGAAAGATAATGACCGGGGAAGCTCTGCCGAGCTGGCTTGGCGTAAATAGTGGGGTATAAGAATGAGGACGAAGTAAGAGGATGGAAAAAAAGAGGGTGAAGGGGAAGAGCATGCGAATGAGAAGGTTGGATTCTTTATATTGTTCCCAAAGGAACAACGCACGGGCCCTTTCTGCGTGCGGAAGGAAGCCGACCTTTTTAATATTCTGAGAGGCATCTTGGAAGGATGGCCGCAGTCAAACTTGGAAAGTAGGATGCCAAATTAAGCAGGTGTTCAAGTTCAGTTCAAACACCGATTACAAACTAGGAAGTTGCTATCCTCTGCCGATGATCGCTGCCGTTTGGCCGCTTTCCACTTCATCTCGCAAATGAGACAGCACGTGGAATAGACTTTTATACAAGACGCTGTATGACCACTCATGGAGCACTCCTAGTTTACGGGACGCGGAATGGCGCGACTGCACTCGGCGCGCGAATAAGTCTGAATCGTTCGAGGGGCTTATCGGCAGATGGATAAGCCAGTATGTAAAATCCATGTGTACAACTGCCGCGTGTAGTGATGCACGGCATCTTTAATCGCGAGCGGTAGGATTGTAAACAGCTTCAATCTAGGCATGTTATCATGGCTCACTTGGGGGTTGCGACATGCAGTGTCATTTTCCCATTCAGCAAGGTGGGATGAACGTCACCACCAGCATTCAAATCCGGTTCATCTCAAGAAAGTGACAATCATGTCGTGGATTTGCTGAAATTGACACTCCAAGCCTGGTGGTATGACATGAATATCTTGGCCAGTGAATGGTCGAAGGTGCTGGGCCGCCATATGAAGTGCAAAGTCCGAGGGGAATAATGCATATCATTAGTACTACTTGCTTCAAACCCGAGAGCCTTGATTTCAAGCTGTATATTGGATTTCATTGGTTCCTCGAAGTCCGACGATTCATAATCAGGAGACTACGACGTGAAAACGTCACGAAGGAACCCGCGAGCAGCCGAGGTGGAAATTGAATGTGTCACTCATAGCAGCTCCGGTCAGAGAAATGGCGAACGGCGGAACTTGAAAATATTTCGGAGGTGCGAGAAGTCGACGATGATGTATCCCAGTCAATGTCGAAAAAAGTACAACGACAAAAGGGAGAACTTGGCGTTTTATCTCTGGAAATATATCTGTGGTAGGAAGCCATTCGAGTCCCAATGGATGATCGACAATTGACTGACTATCAGTCATATGTGAAGCAAGGCGAGTAGCCCACCACTAAATGTGGGAATACAGGTACCGATCGGGGAGCGCGCGACTAGATACGATAATCTCAGTCGTGCGCGTGATGCAACGGACTGAGGTGTTCTAGTACGAACAGAAAATCTTATATACTACACAAAAGCTGTACTAGCTAAAACATATGCTAAAAAGCTGGGTATTTGAGTACCCAGGATCGCACTGGTATACAATGGAATGCACATACATGAGAATGCTATGAATGTAGCCCATATGATATGACGTTGATGCACTGTGGTGGCGCTCTCATCCATGCGCTCTCCGGTAATGGCATTGCTCTGGTGCCGGTCATGACTGTGTGTATGCTTGGATTTCCAACACTCCCCCTCAAGCCATGAGCAGTCTGGAATCTTTGGCGAAATTCTTGATAGTGTGATAGTGCGTGTTCATGCCCTGGTGTGATTTGATTTGGCCATTCCGTCCTTCTGTTGTGTTGTGAAATATTGCCCCCAGTCGTCTGATAAAAAATGGGCAGTAAGCCCCTTACTACGCTCCCCCTCATGCCCTTGTGCGATCAGTGTGTGCGTCTCCTTGCAGCGAATGTTATTGCCAACCTTGAATTCGTCGTCCTTCGACCTGTCAATCAGTTTGGTATTTGTTACGTTTTATTCCCTTGATACCCCTTTTCTTGATTATCTTTCCCTGATCTTTCCTTTCTTGGACGAATGATAACCTTTCCATGGCCTTGTCTTTCTTTCTCATGATCCAGATGCTATTTCCGTTCTAGGCATAGCTTCTTATATGCCTCGTGTTCCCTTTGTTGAGAATATGGTATTCTATTTCATCTTCAGATTATATAACCATATTCTAGAAGCGATCTATGATTAGTCAAGTGGTCTTATACATAGATCAATGCTGACACTATTCATATTATAGGGTCATTACTCATCATAGATAAGCTCTTTTTTAGCTATTGGTTAAGATAAGAGGTCTTTATGCCATTGGCTCTATTCTTACTGTGCTTATACATCACAGTTCTGAGACCTTCCATGGTCTTCCTTTTTGTTATGGTTTTACGACAGGATCACCCTTTTGTTCGTCTTAACATTGGGGTCCTTAGTCTAACGGTTCATTTCCTTCCCTCATCCTTATCCCCCGCCCCTCCATTATGGTATACGATTAGATCTTGCCTTCACTCTTGTGTTCCCGACCAAAGGATAACGATTATCTCCTAGGTCGTTTGTATTACCTAACGTGTACGTTACACGTGTCCACCATGAGGCCTTCTTTGCTTCTGCCTCATGGCTGTTCCTGTTATAGCTTACCTCGTGCTACGCCCAGGGCTAAGGGCGTTTCCCCATTAGGTCAATCCTTGCACCAGGGTTGAGGGTTTCCTATAGATAGCACTTAGTCAGCATGGTCTGTGCACCATGGCTGGTAGTATAAGTAGTAGCGCTTTTCCTGTAGAGTACTTTAAGCTTAATCTCATCGTTACTTGCCTAAGTGTGGGCTTGTAGCCTCTTGTGGCTTTCTCCTCACTCCGCCGCCGAGCCCTGAGGATCCCATTGTCGTCTCTTGTCCCATCCTCACTCCGCTGCCGAGCCCTGAGGATCTCTCTTAAACAACCTCGTCATCCCGTCATCCTGATACGTATCCTTGACGGTCATTCCATTCGCCATCACGTTCATCTTTGTCATCGCCTTCATACTCGCGACTATCCTAGTAGACGTCGTCTTAGCGGTCTTCTCTTTCATCGTGTTCCTTACTGGCGCTCTTTATCTTGTTGTCATTCTCGTAGTCACCGCCATTCGAGGTTGCTGGCTCACTACGTAACACTTTTCCTTACTATAGTTAGTAGGAGATAGCTACAGATACAAACATATCCTGTAGTATATAAGACTAGGGAAAGTTGCTCAGTCTTTAGATAATTCAGCTTTTATCTCTAAACTCTCAGGTTGAGCCAATAGCTCCCGAACTAGCTTCATACTTCGCATCTATACCTTGACTCAAGCATCTAGTATCAGTGAGTCTCCCACTGATCTCTCGCATTCCCTTGCCCTGCTACTGATTGGAACTCCATTGGTTCCAATACCCTTTCATCTCCATTGATTGATGGTCGCCTAGTTACCTTGGTTATGACTCGACATGACTCCAGATGAGTCTTTCCGCAGTAGACACTGCTTGGTCCGTGCACCATCTTGATACTTACTTAAACCTTCACGCACTGTACCATAAACTCTAAGTAGAATCTCCCTTGTATCCTCTGGCCTACAAGTCAATCGATCCATTGGTTTCTCTCAATGTCCTGCTCAGCACTTCATCAGACGGTCTACTTCACCGATACTTTGATCCAAGACCTCCAGCTTGAGAGGCATTGATACCTTCAGTGCGAAGGCCCCAGAACCAGATCCCCTTTTTAAGGGCTACGCTCGTCCTTACTTAGGCCAAGCGTAACAAAAGATTCTACTTCTTCTTGATAGCACCACCATCGTTGTGCGTGCCACCCTCCCCTCACCATTGCCCACCAAAACCCCTGAAACTTCCCCAACCTCTTCACTGCCTATCGAGGCCAGCGTACTCCTACCCCTCCTACCCCAGAAGAAGAAGCTACAGATACTGAGACTTCAACCAACGAAGACCTCAGCCTAGAACCCCCCGATCAGATAACGGTTGCATTGAGTCAATCGTTCTCTCAGATATCTTCGCCATCCACTGCTCTTCCCCCTTCACCAGTACAACCCTTCCCTCCTCTCCCTGCCTACTTAACCACCCCTCTCCCTCCTCCAATGATGACCCAACAGAAACCTGTTGAACTTCGCCTCAATACCCCTGACGAATACGACGGATCCCCCTCCAGAGCAGCAGACTGGCTTAGTAACGTATGAATGTACCTTCTCGTCAATAAAGAAGTGTACAACAATGATGATAAGAGGGTTGCATTTGCACTCTCGTACATGAAGAAAGGATCCGCCTTAACCTGGGCCACTGTGGTCCAAAACCAGGCGTTAGATGCCCAGTCCTTTGGAAGTTTTACAGATTTTGTTGCGAAGTTCAAGGCTGACTTCGAGCACTCCGATCAGAAACACCAGGCGCTGGGATGGCTTACGACCTACCATGTCCGAAAGAACGAGAACCTAACTGGATATATTAACCAGTTCAAGATGAAGGCTGTTCAAGCAGAATTAAATGAAACCGCCAACTCAGCAGTACTTATTTTGTACTTCGCTGCTGGAATCCCCCCTCCTCTGATGCGATGGATCCAATCTATGGATACTATCCTGACTAAGATTACTGAATGGTGTTACGGTCTTGCCTGCACCCGCCTGCAAGGCATCGACACCATCCAAAGGTCTTGAAGGGCGAACGGCCGGGATCAGACACAATGGGAAAACAGGAAGAAGAGAGTAGATTGCAAGACAAGAATGCCTTATGCTAGGCAAGGTACAGGTAGGGGCCGCGGTTAAAGATGAACGTAAGGTTCAACCGCCCTAAGTACTACCTATATATACCTACTAGGGATGCGCACAGACC
>JBBPJT010000416.1:0-24816 GCA_038088895.1 Xerocomus potaroensis | reverse complement strand
AGTTTCTCCCCATTCTGGGGTCCCAGGCACGCCAGCCAGCCTGCAGTGGGCTTTCACGCTGCTGCGAGGCGGTCCCACCCGCCCTCGCAGCTCACGCCCCACCCGGGTCAGCTCCGTCTAGGACCGAAAAGCGCTCTGCACTTTTGCCCGACCCCTCTCTCCTCACTTTACTGACCTCATCCCCTCTTCACCACCTCGCCACATCGTCCGCAGCGACATCCAAAGATCAATATTCAATTCAGATGTTGAGATCTTTCACTATATTTTAAAAGCCATCGCCCTTTGCATACCGTCTTTCGAGCAAACTAAGGTCTCTAGGACCACTTATTCGATTCTGTTCACTCGTTTCAATGGCAGCAAGCTGGGGCTTATAGTCACTCTGCCCACCTTGACACACATAAATATTGTAGATATCCAAGTTTGTACAACTATTGTGCTCCGTTCTTTACTCCATCTGCGGTGGTCGTTTTTGTCACGCACTACTACCCGCCCGGAGAACTTCCTGGACCCCCTCTTCCATCCGATTTTCATCTTCATCGCCTTGCTCTCCAACAGTGTCCTGCCCAGCATCCGCAAAAACGATCGCGCTCCCAGCAGTACTGCGCCCAGTCCTGGACCCCAAACCAAATACAGTGTCAATATCACCTTCGCGTCTGCCCAGTGTATCGCGTGCATAAAGTGCCCGTAGATCCAGGATGAATCGGGGAATGAGTGTGCACGAGGGTATCAGTTGTGCCAATCCAAACAGTACAAGCCGCCATCCACTTAATGAATTAGCTGCTGGAGTAAATATGATGTTGAAAACCGAAGGCACCGAGATGCTATATTCATGACGATGTACCGTTAGCCTCACACTGTTAAAGGAAAAGAAAAAGGGTGTGGACATACGCAACGAAGTAAACCATGCCATCAGTCACGAGACGCTTTGTGTAATGATTGAGCTCGAGTGGGTTAGTTTTTTTGTATGCTCGAAGTGACTCCTCCACGAACTTAATTGTGGTAAGAAGGCACATAATCATGGAGAAGAATATCTGGGACGCATTCAAAATTTCAGTCCAGAAAACGGAGGGGATAGATTCTATTGAGCAGAACGCAAATTGTAGTACTTGAATGGTGCCCCCTACAGAGAGGCAGGGAGACAGAGAGTTAGTATGAATGTGCAGATTATGAAGCTCGTTTATGTGACTTACCCCTGGAGCTGAGGGGATGCCAAAAACTTTGGACAATCATGCATGCAGTATATGTGATCACTTCCACCGCATAGAATATAAGGAGGGTGCAGAGGACAAGTTTCGAACAGCTGTACAGCGCCCACACGCGGAGAGTCATCACCACTGCACCTCTTAATGTGAAACATTGGATCAGAAATGAAAATGAAAATCTCACAATCTGCCGCAATCATGAAAAGTAAGTAACTCCACACGCTCAAGAAGCCAACTAAATTACCTTTGCAGCAATCCCAGTCAACATAAAGATCAGCGACAGGAAGTATATGTGCTTACATCTATATTAACATCAACATGAAAATGCCGATCAGCACAAGATAAGGGAATACATACATCTACAGTTGTAGAAATTTGTGACCATTCCTGCTGACTACGAGATAGACTTACCTTGGCAGGACCAGGGAAGAATGAACTCCCCACTTTGATTAGGTTAGACAAGGTCAATAAATTACAGTTCTGAACACACCAATGCCAAAAGACCTGAGGCGTAAATCAGTGGTTCGTGGATTTGTCGCAAGCAGAACTACACGTACATGACAAAGTATAGCCCAAAATAACGAGCCTGGAGATCAACGATGTTACATCGTCGATCGGCATTGTGGGTATGGGGAAATACATACGAGGACGTATAACATAGACACCCATGTCCAGCGCTTCTTCTACAGTTTGCTCAGGGTATACCACTGATAAAGCGAACTGTCCAATTACTCTATCTGAATCATTCGTCAACAGTCAACTATGACGTACAAACAACAAGTGGTCGTGAAGCGTACTTCGTCCGGAAATGTAAGGACTGGCCGTGTTTGGAGTTTAATTAACGCGAGGAAACAGGATGTGTGTTTTACATACTATAGTCATACCCGACATTGCAGCAACTAAGATTGCACTAAGCATTTCAGTCATCAGGAGGTTGACGATGGACATACGAGATAGGCAGTTATTCTGCACAATTACCCTGACGGCTTGCTGCAGAACGGAAGTCATGTCGCCGATAAGAAAAGTACGTCGAGGTGCAAAGACCTAAGTGTGATGGGGAGGTGATATTTCACAGAACGGCGGCTTCACGAATCACGGCCAGTTGGAACATATCCGGGGGAATGGTAGTTCCCCGTCGAGTGATGATCAATTGAAGTCTGCGCTATGGGAAACCTGCGTCACCAATAGAAGTTCATGACGGTCTTTGCTGTGCCACAGCACAAGGAAACAATAATCTCATTGGAGTAACTCGATCATTTTTACCGCCAGAACATCAACCACTTCAAGCATGGCGTGATAATTTCATGGGCGCAGCCGCCTTGTTGCCGCAATCAACTGGCCAAGCCAAAGTTATTTGTGCGAGTGGGCGAAGATAATCAACGTTCTGTGAAGCCATCAGCCTGGAGCCATCTTGGCAATTCCCAGATGAGATAGCTGACCACGGGGAAGTAATGCACGTTCAATGATTGGCAGTGCAGCATACAGTTGAACTCGCGGTGATAGATAATCAACTTTGATGTGAGACAAGGCCTTGCGATCCCAAACGGTGTTCCCAAACTCGTGTAATCCGAAAGCTACCTGCGAGGAAGCATCGATTGACTGCTTGCCTCTACAGCTGATCGAGTTTCGGGGTGCAACCGAACGTTAACAAGGCCTCGTCCCAAGGACTCCACCGAGCTTGGAGCACTCTCGCCATGCCTTTAGCGACGGGTTCTTTGACAATCGTTGCTTGGGTCAATGCTCGACTACTTCACATAATGGAGAATAGGATTACGCGAGGCAGTCAAATATCTTGATCCTCACCAACTTGATGCTAGACTGGCAAAGTATAGTAACATTCTGGAAAAACGGATGTCATATCATGCACTCCTACTCTTTGTAAAACTGGTCCTTGATCTTCCAAGGCGTGTCATACCATCCTACTTTTTCCAACAAGAGGTACTGAACGACTTTACGAGAACCGGCTAGATCCGAATTTACTGGTCGCCCGTGCTTGTCAGAAATATCAATTTTCTGGGTGAATTTTGTTCAATGGAGTAACAGAACTCGAATGGGAGCCGACTTGCCTGCGTCGTATCAAACTTGACAAGGGCCTGAATCAGTAGACGATGTCCGTTAACTGGGTCTTCGTTCTCTGTGTAGACATCGCCAGCTCGGATAGAAACAACGTCCACTGGCGTAGATGCTCTCCGCTCTAAGGAGCATCAGCATGAAGCTCCTGAGATATGAGGCGAGACTTACTACTTGACTTGGGAAACAAGGTTGCGTCCGAGACATCGCTAGTTATATCCCAAGACCATTTTTGGCCCTTTTCGCGTCGTCGCATTGCTTTGATGGTTCTTTCCTGAAAGGCACCGGATGTGCACTGCCTCACCAAATCTTCATGTCCCCTAGAGCAGTTCAAGGCGCTATTGGCGTGAGTATTCGCATATACGTACCTTGCAATGGATGTGTTCGCTTTGCGGTACGTCGAGAGAGCAATTTGCCGTAATGGAGCTAATAGTGCCTCTGGAGAATTGTTGCGTACACTTAGTATGCGGCCCAAGGTCTTCAAGCGTAGTTTCAAGTCCCTCCCAGGAAATGCGTTTTCTTTCAGCATGACAAACATGCTAAAAGGATTTTAACGGAAAGATATAAGGAAGGTATATGATTGCAAGTAAACGGAGGCAGACCTATACGAGTTTTTCATCCAGTTGCTCGTGTTGTGCTTGATCGCATACCAAAGATTCCTGCGTCAAGCAGTATTCCACTTTGGTACACCAGACAATGAATATAACAGTGATACGTACGAGAACTTGCTTGGCACAAATATAGGCTTTGTAACGAGTGAGCGAGACATGAGACGTAGGTCGTAAGGTATTTCTGTATCTAGAAAACAGGTCAGAAGTCATGACATATAGGATCCGGAGCCAAATCCATACCTAGGTTGGTCATCTCCGTCCCCCATATGTCAGCTTTGGCATACATCTTATTAAACCGCTTTATACGTTCCAGCGCTTGAAGGTTCTGTTCTGCAGCACTCTCAGGTGTAGAAAGCGCGGGTTTTGGCTTTTTTGCCTTGGCGTCCGATGATTGTGGGTCTGTCTTGGATGGGTCCCGGGACTGGGTTGACGGTGGTTGCAACGTAGATGATTTGTACTTATTCTTGGTGGCCATCGCTGCATATGACTGAGAACGAACACGAAGCCATACATTTACGGGGTATGTCCGTGATCTGCACGTTCTAAGTGCAACCGCCGTCATCGTTTCTGTTCCTTCGTGCTGGCTGGTTTCAATTATTGCTAACCGCGAGTGATATTTCCCAGAATAGGAAATTAGCCGGACTTTTCCAGATGGTTCCCACGGACCTCGCCGGACGACTTACGAATGCTTGCGCGGGATATTTAGCACAAAATTTCCAGGATATTTACTTGTCACGCACGTTTGTTTCTAACCTCCACCACCAACTCGTCATGCCTGTAAGATTTCAGCCTTCATTTTTGTAGCTAACCAGCTTATTTTCACCACAGCGCTCATCTCGCTCATCTCGCCCTGCACCAAGGCCCGCCGCAGCTCCGGCGCAACAGTCTCGGGGCGCTCATACTGCCGCTATGCCACCACAAGCAGCCCATGCCAATCCAGCCCATCCTCCCGCACCGGCGACTGCCCAGTCCGGACAGCCTGGATTGCTCTCTCAAATGGCTGCTACTGCTGGTTCCGTTGCAGTAGGCTCCGTCGTCGGCCATGGAATTTCTAATATGCTCTTTGGCGGATCCAGCTCAGCAACGAGTGCGGAACCGGCAGCACCTCCTGTGCAACAACAGGCATATCAGTCTACCCCTTCCTGCGAAGTCCAGGCAAAGGACTTCACCCGTTGCTTAGAGAAGGCTGATTTGCAGTCCTGCTCGTATTATCTGGACCAGCTCAAAGCGGTATGTGTTTGATTTTCGTCCTTGTACTTTTTGTTGACAGAATGCTTTCAAGTGCCAAGCGGCTGCCGCACAATATACATAGGTTTAGATGTTATTTACATACATGCGTCGAACAATGACATTTATCAGCTATCACTAGCACCTCTCATCGATTTATATCCACCTCTCATCATGACATTCATGAATGATTGATCTTCTTTTGGTAAGATTGGTGCTTCGTCATTGTGGTATGTTGCTGCTATGGGGGATAATCGAATGGGTTATAACGGGTGATGCATGAAGCTTGGCCCTTGAATGCATGTTGAAGCGGTGGAACCCGCCATCCACTTCCAACCTTTGTTAGTTCACTAGTCGGTTGCGAACTTCGCACAAGGTGCTCACGTCCAAATCCCGCTGGTACCAATGATATCTGCAACATACCTTTAGAAGAAACACGGAGAGTCTGCTTTCTATCACTCGCGAGTGTATCACTTGCTCTAATATTCTTGTCAAGGTCGACCCTAAATTATATTTTAATTAGAGTGGATCAAGGAAGCCATTTAGTTGACTGAAGAGATTTCTTCCTTTCGGCCTGAAGTCCCCCACATAATCAAGCATTGGGAAGTGCATTCCCATGGACGAGTGTGCCCTTGAAACTCTTATCTCCGTTTGCCTTCAGGATCTCGGAAAATGTAGTTTGTCACAACATCACAGAACTACGATATGCTATTGTTCGTTATTTTCATCTACTGTCATGTACGCTCGTTGGGGTGTGGGATTTACCTCGTCTGTGGGATCACAGAATGCCATAGCGACCTAGTCGCACCGCACCGGGTGTCGTATGCCAAGTACTCTCGCATAAACCAATTCCTCTTCTCTCGACGTACCAGGTCAGACGACAGCTGAATATCCTCTCTTTCTCACAAATACAGCGTCCGAAAACCCATCCCGGCCGGTACCTCATTCTCTCTATTTCTGCTCCATAATGTCTCACTGCGGCCCCGCGACACCGCGTCTTCTGTCTCGCCCCGGGCCATCAATCTAATCTTGTCATAGTGCTCCAGAGTAATGATCTCCTCGGTGTCACATTTTTTCCAGTTTCTGGCGTACGACCTAGAACGCCATGGTTTCATAGCTCTGCTTCGCAATAGGATACCGTATAGACGATCCGGATACTGGTCGGCATCTGCTTCCGGGTTGACATTGAGGATCCCAAGTGCGAACTCCATTTCGCCTGCGTGGGTGAGTTCATCGAGAGGTGTGGTCCATTGTATCTTGACAGCGGCGGTGGATATAGAAGGGCATGTAACGGTAGCATGTGGAGGGATATAGTGATGGAACCTGGTGAGCTCGTTCGATTGCTTGACGTCCACAGGGACGAGCAAGATCGTCATCCGTAAACCGATATTGGTCAGGTGGACGGGCTCATCGGACATCCCTGTCCAACCTTGGGGCGCGTGCGGCCCGAGAGAGTCATAACATCTAGGAGAGGAAGGAATCATCCGTGATGGATGGATAGAAGGTGATATCGACTCCCCAGCCCACAGGAACCAGTCTCGGCGGTACCCGACATCGAGGATCGCCTGGAACAGCCTGAAGAAAGCGCGTTCTCGGCCTTCGCCGTACGCAGTGGATATGCTCACATTGAATATGCCCATCAACGAGTAAGATTCGTCTTCCTCTTTAGTTGTGCTCCTTCGGGCCGCCCAACGCATGCGCTCTGGCAGGGATGGAGAATCGATCCCTGGAGAGAAGTTACAGATCTGCTCCATAGATATGCCAGTCTTCTTAAAAATGATTCCGATCAGAAGATCGAGCTGACGGGAAAGGCTTTTGTTGTTGCGCAGCCTGATCTCGATTTCGATCTCCTTGAAAATTTTGTCATTGAAGAAGTCCGTAAGACGGTGCCAATCCTTGTTATAAAACTTGAGTCGCAATGGCGCGAGGAGTTCCTGCAATGTCCATCCACGCGTGAACCATCGATCGTGACCACGAACGAGATCAAGAAGCGAGTTCGTCTCAGCAAGGTAAATGATGCATATAGCCGCACTGTGATACCATGAAAACATGGAGCGGATTGACTCGTCCAGCTCAGGGGTGTTGGATTTGTCGACACAGATGTTGTCTGCCCAAGCAAATTCCGTGAATTCTTTCGCGGTGCGGCAGAAGCTGTGTAACTTCTTCAGGCTCCGGGCCTGATCACCGTTTTCCTGATTCAGATGTGAACCTGAGAGATCTTTCTGGCCTCGAAAGTCATCATAGGAGAGCTCTCCTCGTTCCCAAGTATGTGAGAGGATCGCAAACTGCGTTACGTGCTCGATCCATTCAGTCATAACACCATCTCGCAGCCGCTCCCGCTCGAGATTTGACATCATGTGGCTGGGACGATTGAATGCTTCGTTCTCCATCATTTTGATTTGATATACGCCCTTCATGAGGTTTTCAGACGACGTTAGGTGTTTGGCTATTGCAGATCTGTCCTGGAGCTCGAATCTTCCCGTTCGTAGGTTGATGAGACGGTAAGGCAGTTTGCTGAAGACGTAGGAATTTATTTCTGCGGACAGAGCACAGGACAGATTATTGTCACTAAACAAAAGGTTTTCCTTTTTCTCGGGCAACAATGATGATGCGACGTACCTATTCGCAGAGAAGTCATATCTGGTCCTATCGACCAAGTCGGAGGGTCTATATGAAACATTATAACTACAGGTAAGCGAAGCACAGGCTAGAAGGCGCACAAGGACAAATCGTGTATTCGCTGTTGATACTCTGGTTCACTCAACAGGTCGAGAGCCTCAGTAGCTGTATTTCTGCAACAAAAAACCGTTAGCCCGGTGCAACTCCAAGAAGTCATTGGCCGAGATACCAACAATTTAGATCTGTCAAAGGGCAGTAATAGCCAATCCGATTGTCTGCGAAATGAATGTCATTCGTAACTTGGTTAGAAAACTCGAGCAAGTAACAACAAATCGGGAAACTCACGATTTCCGCTGTGCATCCATTTTCAGCTCTTTGAAATCAAACCTCCCAATCGTGGGCAGCAAAGCTTCGAGCAAAGATTATAAGCGCTCACCGCTCGGGTATTCGGATTAATTGTTGAACCGGCATGTCAGGGTTTTGGCCATGCACTCAGGACATGGCCGGCTCGGGTAGGTATCCGCTTACTTTCTGACTCGCTGCCATCTCAAGCTGCTGCAATCGGTATCCGCCAGTTAGCGTGCAGCGCTGAAGTCCGAGGGTTATACGTGAATTGGGATGGTAGGAGGAACACTTCACCACTATCATTTCGGCACCTAAATATTAAATGCTCGACGTCCTCGAGTGTATTTTATCCTCGTTCCTTTTTGAACCCTCTACCGAAGGCAGCTCACTCTGCCTCTACTTCACTCGCGGTCACAATATGTCTTGTAACGAACAATTTTCGCGGTAGATATTATTCAATCTCCGCCTCGGCATGTGTCGGCATTGCACATCCGAATCGCCCGTTCAGTGGTGCAAATCACGGACTTAGCCCTGCCCCCTGCAATGCACAATGAACCATTGATGGATCTATCACTGAGTATCGCATTATAAATGCCAAAAGAGACGATGCTAGACGACAATTTTCTAATCCCCATCAATGATAGGCGCTAAATGATGCCGAATAAGGTGAGCCGGCGGCGTGTGTCGTTTTCCTCGTTTACAGCACAGCAAACATCAGATCCAAGTCTGCATTTATCGACTGTCTTTCAGTACAGTACGCAGTTTTTCGGGGCCAGATTATTCACCCATCAATTGTTCCCCACAAGAACGATCATCACGACGTTCGTTCTTATTGGCTTTATGCAGCGCACTCAGCCCGCTCCAGAACTCTCCAAACAAGAGGCATTCGCGAGACATGTGTTCCAAGAAGGTTATCCTTTGTGGAACCCCGACACAATTCTGCTTCCGCAGGACCGCCAAGCTAACGGCCTTGAAATCGGAGACATCGGTATCGTTGATGAGGATGGTTGTTTCAATACTGTCCTCAATATATACCACTCTTCCCAATGCGAAAGGCCGGATATCTATGAATGCGAAACGTTTGATCTCGGTCATGTTTTTTCATCTCCCAGAACATGCTGGCGGGACCAAGAACGACCCGCACCTTATTATACCGGCCCGCAAGTTGTGAATAGCGGGTAAATTTACTTGCTTATCTGAACAAATATCGCCATGGTCTTACCTGTTGTGCTACTCAGCCGGGTTATAACTCAATACACTGCTTCTCTAATGAGGGATGGGTCACATGTTATTGCGCCGCAGGGCGCAAAATGCTTTAAGTTATCGTCCAGAGACAAATACATCTTGAGGAGCTTGGCTACGGACCCTGGCCGTCGCGCCGCATGGTTCAATCTCGCGAGCGAACGTCTAGGATTCACACCCAAATCACTCCATCTAATCAGCGCCGTTTACAAAACACGTTCATGGTCTCTTGCTTCATTCGATAAGATGGATAATCGGGAAGTCGCGGTCTGCTGTGAACTGGTGGAAGAGGACGGTAAACTGCAGATGGGCCGTGCTGGTTCCCATTGGGCTCCTCGTGGTCGGTTTGCTCAGAAGATTGGGCCTCCACCTGACCGTCAAGGAAACTGCAACCAGACGATCTTCATACAATCATTCACAATCACACATGTCAATAATAAACAGTCTATTCGTCCATCACGAGCCGCTACTACTGTTATGCAAGGGGCCGCCGGAAGAGGAACTAGTACTTCAGCACAACGCAGGCCGACAAATAGTCGTCCTGGACCATCCAGTCAACATACAGGAAAGTCAAGGGGTGCAAGTTCAGCAGCACGTACGCTTGCCACAGAGAGTACTGCAGTGATTAAGCATATACCATCAAAATCCCTGGTGAGACATCCTCATCGACCGTACCATGAAATTCTAGGTGTTTACGGTTTCGTTGCATAGGCTTCTCACCCATTGGAAGTGATACACCTGGACCTACTTGCAGAGGTTTGAATAAGCTTCGTATAGAAGTGCTATGGTCACTGACCCATTTTACAGCAACCTACTGCCGATGCTGTAGTGACCCATAATAGTCTGTGGACAACCATGTTTGCAAACGTACACAGTGTTTTCACTTTATATGCTCCTCGGCTCACGTTCGTGATTAATAGGGGTTACCAAAACTTGAAGAGCTGACTACCACCTTGGCAAAACAGCGTTGTCGCATCATCTTAAACAATGGTGACTGTCTTCTTTTTCCTCACTGTTGAGAATACTGATTACTCTCATGAGGGGTCATTCACTTACGAAGGTTTCAGTCGCTTTACCTCTTTGGTATTGGGTCAAGCCTTGTTGATATCAGCGATTGTATCAAAAAAGACTACAGTGTTCCCTTTGCAAGACACTATTTTGGGGACCTCTTTGAATCCACTCTGCGCTGTAAGGGGCAGGATCTCAAAGTTGACTTCATGATTTCATATTCTTGAAAATCATCCACTAATGTATTATCAGGTTGCAGTCAGGGTCATCAAGATTGAAGAAGCTGTCAGTGGTAGCAGTCCAACAATGTACAGGACGAAAAAAGTATACAAGGTCATGTTTGGGGTATGACTGCACATGTTGACTTTTTCTTTCCAGCAGGTGCACCATATGTTGGAGCTTTGGTCAGAACTTGATCATGTTAACATCTTGCCATTAATCTGGGAATTTGAGGACCATAATCAACTCCATACAGTATCTCCCTGGACAGAAAATGGAACACTAACATCTTATCTGGAGCTGAAGCATGGAGAGCTAGTGGAGCAGCAACTCCTTTCACTGGTGCATATACTACACTTGCTGTGGGACAACAGATTGAATTTCCTTCCACAGATCTATGATGTTATATCTGGCCTAGATTATTGTGAGTAGCATCCTACAGTGTCCCATGTTAGCTTTCCATCCATTAATTTTTTTGGTAACAGTGCATTTGAAGAATATTTTGCATAGTGCATTATCTGGTGTATGTTGTCCCCAAATTTATATTTCCCCCCCTGACCTTCCCTTGGGCCTTCCCTTGTTTATCTATACAGTCAAACATTGTTATCAGTGCTCAGGGGAGTGCTGTGCTCTCTGGGATCAGTCATGCAGTGGTTCTGAATGAGGAAGCCTCTACCTTGATTTCACATTCAGACGGAGCAGACCCACTTCGATGGACAGCGCCGGAGTCACTTGGTCTGTGGAGCAAGCTCAGCTCAAGCCGTATCTTGACGAAAGGGAGCAATGTATATTCTTTTGGCCAAATCATGTTACAGGTTCGTGTTTCACGATTATATACTGCACCTGTTTACACTTGATCATAACTTCTTTTTGGTCAAGTAGATATATTCGGGAAAAGTCCCATATCATTGCTATGAAACGGAAGTGGAAATAGCTGCCGCGATTCGCAGAAATGAGATGCCACAGCGGCCAATTCACCCACGTCTCACGAGTACTCGATGGAAGATTATCGAAAATTGCTGTAAAAAGGATAATCGACCCCCGGTGTTTCACGTTTTCGAGTCTTGCAAGCAGGAGTTTCTAAGCGCGAAGACGGGGAAGGCGCTCCCAAGACGGAAAACGTCAGTGAGCAAGGCACCCATTACCGAGAGCGGACCAGTGCTATCGGACAAACCACCACTTATTGGCCTACCATCGACCCGAGTAACGAAGCCGATGCTTCCCCTGAGTGCGTCAACACCAGAAAACCCACTACCAAAGGGGGCGGCAGCCACGCGGTTGAGTGGCAAGTCATCCAGCCAAGCGGGTTCCTCCTCAAGTCCGACTCCGACCTGGTTCCCGAGTACGCGGTTGAGTGGGCCATTGCCACGGACGAGGTCATTGTCATCAGAACGAAGGGGCTCAGACAAAGGGAAGGACGAGTGAATGGCTCTACTCTGTTTTACAGCACTCGGCATGAGGTACCTACGTTTTTCTGAAGGTGCTGTGTACTTGTATCCGTCGCTTGATAGTTGTAGCACGAAATATGGTTTGTCCTTCTGGATACAGTAACCGATGCCACGATGAAGTCAGCGGTTTGCTGGAATCGAACGTTTCAGCTGTGAGCACGAACTAGCGGAATGTTTAGCAAGCGAACTGGGCCTGTATTGATAACTTGGTGGCGAAAACACACCTTCTCCGCCGGACATGTGCCAATGCTCGTGCGGCGTTGACGACTCACCAACGTGGAAGCGAGTAAACGATGGATGAGGAATGTGAGCTTCAAAGAGACCAGAGTGGAAAGAAGGAGCAACGGATACTCGATAAAGAACCTGAAAGGAGGGAGGGGAACCGAGCTTTCATATATCATGTGGTTGCCGGAAAGTAAACCAGAAACATGGATTAGACAGATAACATTCTACTCACGAATTATTATTTCCCAGGAATGCGATTGATGAAGCGACCGCGGTGGGGCCCGACTCTGGCCGCTGCCCCCGGGAATCTTGCAAAGCATTCGAGGTGCTTGTCCCAGTACCGACTCGAAGTATTTTGTCAACTGTCCCTCTACCAAATAACCGTCACATCGTCCAACCAGATGTTATTTTCGCTTCTTCGTGGCCGTTCTGCCGTTGTTTCACCTTTGTGCTGCTTTGGTCGCATCCGTGAGTCTTGCATCGCTAATAGCAAACACTCTTAACAACTCGTAATCCCACTTTTCCACGACCATTCTCTTTGCATCGTTGCCTCATTCTGGTGTCTCGTCTGGAAAAATGCTCAGAACGTTTAAAGGGAAATTATTGGGCCGGGTTGGATAGATCCTTGTCTTGATGGCTCATCTGCACTGTCAATCTGTCAAGATGCGCATTCATACAGAAAAAGCGCGCTTGGCAGACCAAATGTGCCCTTATTACCATGGGTTCGACACGTCACGACTTGGAGAGTCCAGGCTTTCAAGCTCCATCAGGTTGTGTTGTCAACCCCCGGTCACCTCCCCGGTTGCACACGCGTGAAGAGAACACACTGTAAGTACTATAGCCTGGTCCAGCCGTCATTATGGAGAGAGTGACACTATCAACGACTCGCATGGCCTTAGATGCGACCACCCGCATCGTGCTGGAGGCTGTCTCCGAGACGACCTCCGGATACTCCGTTACTCCCAGCACTCCACAGCACATGGATGACGCTCGGTACGGCCCATGAACAACTAAAGGCCACTTCGCCGGCTCCAAGACAGCCCCCATCGGTGACCAGAGCTACATTCAGAAGTTCATTATCGAGGCCGGCAAGCTGTCCACCCCGCCGCTCACATTCAGGGTAATCATCCCTGTTAAATTGGGCGTTGGTCTCAGAGTTCGGGTAGTTGTTCTTTCCTTTATTTATTGCACGTCCTTGCTGCGCCTCAATGAAAGAAAAAAGGATTACAAATACAAAAGAATCTGCAATAAGAACTGTTGCATATGCCACTTGACAAGAGTTTCCATCGACCGTGTACTACTTTGACGCATCCAAAACAATCCTCCCAGCCACCTTTCCTTCTTCAAGTTCGTTATAAACCCTAACCAACATTGTCACCCGTTAGCTGTAACAAGCTCAACTGCTCAACTTACTGCTGAAGCTCCGTCAAGCCTCTTAATGCATACTTCACCTTCACCTTTCCGGTTGTAGCAATTTCAATTGCCTCTATGGAATCCTGACGATTCCCAACGTAAGAGCCTTTGATGGAGATGTTCTGTAAACACTGCGTCAGGCTTTCCTCTTGAGATCGTTAATCACCTATACCTTGACCACAGTCCAAAAAATCGAGCTACTGAAGACGGCGTCACCTGGCATCCCGACCGCCATCAAAGTGCCCCCAGGCCGCAAATAGTCGATAGCTTGTGCATAACCCTCGCTATATGGAGATGTGACGATCGCACAGTGGGGGCCAAGCCCATCGCATGCGTCTTGGATGGCCTGGACGAGATTGGTAGTTTGCTTAAAGTCGACCCACTTTTCCGCGCCGAGTTCGAGACAGAGCTTCTTCTTTTCTTCGCCAGTATCTAAGAAAGTGTGGTCACTCAGAGTTACTACCATGGAAGGAAAAACATATGCACCTACGGCGACAACGCGCACGCCCATTGCCACCGCGTATTGAACGGCTAGATAGGAGAGTTCAACGAATGCAGCACGAGCTATTCTGGAACGTCGTGTTACCTAAATGGCCAAGACCTCCCCCAGCGCCAGGGATAACGATCCACTGTCCGATTCGTGCGTTTGAGTACTTGATCGCCCGGTAGACGGTAAGCCCCTGACACGATTCCGTAAATTCGATTGATACTGCTGGCAGACAAATAGGCTGACCGCACAAAGCAGGGAAGCAGCAGAGAAACTATCGATGCTTTCCGGAATTGGCGTGACAACGTGCACCCATGATACCTGGATCAGGTTGCACTTCGACATGCCACGATAGCAACGACAAAGCGTGTGCACATACCACATACTGGCTAAATGTCCCGTTGACGTTCATCCCGCTCAGTTTGACATCGATACAGTCTGTGATTCTAATCTATCAATCAAAAGTGGAAATACCGGCGGAACGGGCCGCTTACTCTGTTCGAGACCTGTTCTGCAGTGCTCGCAGGCACCGCAAGAAAATGCGATCCACTTTATCCCCACACGCTGGCCTAGCTTGACGGGGGATGATTCTGTGTGAGCTGCAATGGCGACAATCTCTCCGACGCCCTCGTGTCCGCCGATAAGGGGCGTTGTCGCTTTGAGAGGCCAATCCCATTTGCTGATGTGGAGGTCTGTGTGACATACCCCTGAACAGATCATCTTGACAAGACACTGGCCAGGCTTGAGTTCAGACGGCTGGGTGACGGGTAGATCGCGCTGGATGACTACAGCCTGCTTTGGCCCGGGAACGACAGCGGCGAGCTGGGTCTTTGGGATTTGATAGGACATCTCCGCAGTAGGTTGGGTGGAGGAAAGGTGCATGGATGCCGCCATTTTATGTTTGATCAGAGTGTGGCAATGACCTCGGCGTAATGCAGATTTTTAGGGGATAAGGCACCAGTCACCAGTCGTTTGTTCTAGGCTAGGAACACCGATCTAGTCCGTGGTCGAGCACTTGGAATTGCCGGGAATAGTGTGGTGATGCGTTGCGGCTATGTAGTTGACAAGCATTCGCCGACTTATCGAAACAAACAATCATGCCATATGCCCCAGTTCGTAAGCAGAGACGACAGGGGCTATTTCTCCAAAAGAAGAGCTTTACTCTTTTGGATTTGGTGCCCTGTTACACCACAACGCCGTGCCGACTAACCGACATTTGTACGAACAGACAAGACGCGCGCAATTGACGTTCCATTGACGTCGTGAATCAGAATTTCTCATGTCCACAGACCCATACGATGTCGTCCAACAAGAAATACAATCCTCACTGCAGACGGCCACGACGCTACGTGCATCGTACCTCCGAATCCGCAGCATGGCGCGCGAGGGGAGCGAAGAGCTCGTCTGGGCACGGAACGAGGTTCGTGTCCTTTTTTTCACGGGCGTGATTCCAACAATGTCGTCTGACCAAAAGGCAACCTGTGACCACCACAGCTCAAAGCGACCCTAGCAGCGCTGGAAGCAGACCTCGAAGACCTCGAGGAAAGCGTCAAGTACGGTCTCACGTCCATATCGAGCAACCATGGCATCATGTGTGGGCTGACACGTTGAACTGCAAAGGGTAGTCGAGTCGACCGGACCGCGTTTGTTCAATCTGGATGATGCGGAAGTGGCAGAGCGGCGTCGCTATGTTGGGAAAGTCAAACGTGAGATCATGGTGCGTCCTATTCACCGGGCAGGTCTCCTCTTATTGGAACGTTGACCAGTAAGGGCCCGTAGAACATGCAAGCGGAGATAGATGACTCGACGGTGGCAGCGCTTTCCTTCCATCATGGATCATCCGTGTTCATCTCACCTGTTTTGTCCAGACTCGTCTTCGGTCACCTCCCGAAAACCACACGGCCGGTGGTTCACAGTCCCCACTTGCACTCACTGGCAATTCATCTCAGAGTAGTGATCATGACGAGAACGCCCAATGGGCAAATGAAGAACGACAGGTATGAACACGTCTTGAACCCAGAGGCAAAGATGAACCCGCTTTCCATGCCTCAAGTTGATGATGGAAGAGCAAGATCGTACTATGGATTCAATATCGGGAACGCTGACCACGCTGGCTCAACAAGCCGGCCTGATGGGGCAAGAAATTGGTCAACATAACGAGTAAGTGCTATGCTTTCCAGAGATCCTATACCGTCCCAAGACAAAGTGATGTATTCACATGGTCCACAGTATGCTTGATGACATGGAGAGGAACGTTGATCGTACGGACTCCAAACTAGACAGTGCCATGCGGAAAATGAAGAGGTTTATACGAGAGACCGAAGGTAGACCGAAAGTCCGTCTCCTGACGCTATCGTCGTACTGATATGAATTCACTGGCAGACACCAAGTCGGGGTGGTGCATAACCATATTGATAATTGTGCTTGTCATCTTACTTCTGGCTGTCATATTGGTTTGACTGTATACCTCGCTTTCGATAAGTTATCAAATTATTACATGGTTGTCTGATCGAGGATAGGGTATGCTGCGTGTTGGCCGTCCTGGAACCGAGCCCTGAGACCGAGTAACAGGGAAGTCCCTTCCAATAAGATGTATTGAAGGGCCACTTCATACGTAACGCTGAAGGAACTCAAAGCATGTCTTTGGCGGCTAGACAACCTTTTCTCTTTTTAATGCCGGGTAAAGAGAAATTGGCTGCTCGAGGAACCATTCCCCTCCGAGAGTGCGATTGACATATGTTTCATGTTGCAGATGCTTGTGGGATAGTAAAAGTGAAGGCGCGGTGGAAGCCAGAACGATTACAATCCTGCGCCATTCCGAGTCCTCACGTTAATTCCACCGGTTGAAACGAGCAACGGTGTACTAGTGACACACACCCTGGTAAGAAAAGTGCCCTTGGCACTTCGGAGCATGCAGACTGTGTATGCCATGGCATTGGTCACATACCGTTCGTCCCCGGTGTATGGAAACTGGGAATAGGGTCCCCAGTCGCCCAACTCGGATCAGCCTAAGGCCCACGTTCCATCGACAGCCAATGAAATAAAAGGCAAGTTCAAATGGTCAGGTGATGGTCACATCAGCGATTAATGTGATCGGTGGCAAGAGACATTGAACCAGAGTGTTGCACGTACAGTTTCTGACGCATGCAGCTCAAGCTGATCTACGGCCAATCAAAAAGTCCAGAAGACAACCGCCGAGTGATCTTCGGTGTACAAAACCGGATCTACCAAGAGCATAGTGTCTGGGTCAGAAGATCGCCTTCGAGGCAAGCATCCTCATTGCATTCCCAACTGAATGAGATCGAACAGAGTCATCGTGATGAGTCTTGGTTTGTGGCGGTCATTGAATGAATGATTCACATACGAGTTAACATGGCGATCCTACTCATCGCCCTCCACGGCATCCGCCATCCTGCCCAATGTCTCATAACGCCAATTGTAGGGGTACTTGTCATCTGTGGCTGCACCCTCTTGCAAATGATGTCCGGCGATACCGCTCTCATTCCCGATGAAGTTGACCCCATACCTACTAATCCAAACGCTGCGCAGCTGGAGCTGCGCGGCAGGGATGATGTCATGCCTAATAGAGTTCGCGACGATGAGAACCTGCGATGCATCCACGCGCACCGAAGGGTTATACGGAAGTGAAGGGTCTGGGTTCGTGGAAAGCTGCCTCAACGCACTTTGCAACATGAGCTGGTCGGGTTTGTAAGCACCGACTTGCTGTGCGGTGAGGATGAGCGAGAATGGCGAATCTGGCGTGACTGTATCGTAAGCGGCCCCTGGGTAGTCCGAAGTGTAGAGTTTCTCGTGCGTCCCGGCAAAGCTCCTATCGTCGACATTGGATAGCACTACGAGGGCGAAACGTTTCTTTAGTCTATGAAGCGCATCGATCGTGTCGGGGAATGGTTTCCATTCGGGTACCGACCTCCCAAAGCGCTGAGCGTCATCCGGCGGAGATGAGTCCTCCGCTTTTGCATTGGATGTGAGTGTGGGTTGCTCCATCCTCGATTCATCTCCCGCAATGCCTGCTGTTGTCACGCCGGACAACGAGATCAACTGGCGATAAGCTAACTCCAAAAGTGTCGCGTAGTGTGTGTTTGGGAATTGCGTCTGCAGGCTTCCCTCTACCCCTGCATAACTGGACAATATCTCCTTCCGGGTCAAGCTGGGGAAAGCGTGTACGAAAGCGTCGTGGATGGCCGACTCCCAATCTATCAGTGTGCCATACACATCAAAAATGAGTACGCGGTGCGTAGTTAATTTTGCGCGGAGGGTTTGAGGAATAGAAAGCGAGGGATCGGCCATTGGGCAGCGATCTAAAACAACAGATCTAGTAGTGCAGTGGAAAGCCGAGTGCAGTGGACGAAGGTTTTACCCACAGGTTGGCCAGATACGGTCCGTCAGTAGTACCAAACGCTCGAAGGTGTACAACAAAGATCAGTCATCTGATCATCATGCCAATCAGTTTGGCCGGTTATGGGGGTTATTTTCTACTGCATAGCAACATTGATCGCACCGCATCTGACAATAAGTTTTAGTGACCGAACAACTGTCACCACTGCATACTCGTGGCCTCTCGTGACCAGGCCGGGCGTTCTGGATGCATAAGTATCTGCTAGCTTTGGCTTTCAACTGGACAGCACATCCACTTAGTGTCGCTCAGGTAGCGATTGTCATCGGTGCCAGTTCTTATCTGCCAACTGGTAGCTTGACCCCTCTAACTAGCTCCGATTCACTCACTCCAACATCATGAAGTTTGCTCGGTAAGGAAGAATCGACTTCGTAGCCGTTCGTGAGCCACTCATCTCGTTACTCTGTTGCACATCGCAGATACCTCCAGGATACCCAGGCAAGCCTCCGAACAACCCTCTTGGAATAACTATTGTGCTAAATCATTTTTCGTAAGACTCCCGAATGGAAAAAGGCTTACATGTAACGAGTTCATCGTGATCTCGTCTGAATGTCGACTCGCTAACTTTGCTTTCTCACTTCCTGGGAAATTTTCGAAACATTGTTTGCATCCTGTTCGACAAAGATTATCGCGGACTCAAAGTACAATTGGGAGTCATACGGTGCCAAGTTGTACAACAAAATGATAAGTCTAGCACCGCTGGAGCGAAAGACCTTCATTCCCCCGTTTCCGCGCCGCATGTTAGACAGAGATACGTCGAATCTAAAGGTGAGACAACGGTTGAACTCTGATTTCGTCTTGAAGACTAAAGCTTATTTCCCAAGAAATACGCTTGGATCAAGGAAACACAACATCCGCACGCATCAGAAATGTATGGGTTCCAGGCTCTGACCCCGCGACGAGTTATCCGACGACTTTGACTGGCCAGAGCGAAGCTCATCCTATAAGACGGAGGACGAGCAGCCAGGGAAGTAAGCGACAAGGTTCACAGACTATGAACGAGCTATTAATCTCATGAATCATGTCAGAATCTTCCTTGGGTTTAGCCTTGGTCGGCCTTTCGCCTCGCGTAACCGTAACAGGATCCACCGCACCATCTCAGCAAACATCGTTACCCCTACGAACTCCCCGTTCTCCATCAATTTCCCCCCTTTTCCAAGATTCAGGTATCCTTTGTTCAACGATCGTTCGAGTGTTACAAGTGATTCACGCGTAGCAGGACCATCCACGCCACTCCCTTTGCACATAATACTCTTCAATTTGCCCGCCGCTCACACTAAGTTTTCCGACATGCCTGATGCAGAACTGGAAATGGTAGAAACTTTCTACGCAGAGAGAGAAAAAGAGATGCACGAACGTGCGATGCGGTTGAGGGAACATTTTGACGAGCTCGTGGTACACCATCAAATGTTCCATGTAGGTCGCTGCACTTTAAAACTTGTACCACTCATGAGGGCTTTCAGCGGTCGTCTGCACAATCAAGGTCGCCGTCTTGGGCCAAGATGGCACGGCTTTCTGTCCCACCTGCATTTGCGTCTGTGATACAATGGTTGCCAGCGCTAAGCATGAAGCCAGGAAACCCCCGTCAAGTTGGTGCGAGTGGCATATTGGCTTCTGAGTCTGGTCGCGGAGGTCATTGTTTTGTGCACGCCTCTGTTTCGGCTTACAAATATGAACTAGGCCGTCGCAGTGTCGTTGATACATCCAACCCGAGGACGCAAGCAGAGGAACATGTGTGTTCTAGCGGTGATCATTCTAGATTCGCGGAGACGGAAGGAACCGAGAAGAATGATTCAGGGAAGGATTCCAGTGGCGCCCCGAAGGACAACACTGCAAGTGCACAAGAAGATAACGCCGAAGTACCACCCAGACGGCCAAATAGCGTGCCGGCCGGGGCAAAGCATGCCCCCGACCCACATGAGTATCAACATGCGAAGAGGCGACTCCGAGAGGCTGCTATGGAACATTACCGGTGCGTCGAACCACTTCTTTGAAATTCGGCCATTGCGGAGGTAGATCTTGCGCAGTGCTAGTGTTTTTCTTTGCGAAATGTACTGATCGCAAACATGATGCTCATGTGTGCCATGTGTATAGCGGACTCGAGGTTCTCAACAATTACAGAGTGAGCCTTTCCTCCCGTGACGATTCGCGTGCTGTTTATTGAGATTTTTAAATTCTGGACTTGACTGCGTGTTTATCAAGATCCTCAATCTTACTGGGTTTCGCAAAGCACTGAAAAAATACGAGAAAATTACCAAGAATTCGGTCCTGGATACCTATATGAAAGAAAAGGTGTGTGGTTACATGTCGATGAGGATGCCATGCTGAAGTAATTAGGTTGAACCTTCCGCCCTTGCTTCTGATGATATGGTCAGGAGTCTCCTCAAGGAAATGGAAGGCCTTTTCGCAGCCCGGTTCGGTACGTTGTCGTTTGTTTGGATATGTTTGACCCAGAACGTGGTGATAGGAAGAAAGCATTAAACCGTCTTCGAGTGGGACCGTTTTCCAAGACATCATTCCAGTACGTTCCGCTCTGGACTATGGCTGGGCATAGCGCTCCCTGCGACCGCTGGAGGCTCCTATCTATGTAGGAATACATTTTATGATCGTTTAGTAGTTCCTGTTCTGACTTTGACTGGTAGCTTCCCAAGAGCATGTTCGAGAATCACTCCCATCTTGGAATATCTTGCATTTCATCTACTCGGTGTTTCTCATACCTCTACTACTGTCGTTACTCATTGGCGTCAACATCGCCGTGTGTGCACGGGAGAAGATCAATTACGTCTTAATCTTTAGTGCGTTTCCGCCTCTACAACCAGTTCATCCTTGACAAGTTTCAGACTTAAACCCGAGATCAAGGCTTGATCATCATGAGTACTTTGAAGTATACATTATGTTCACCATTTGATTCCTCGTCCTGACCAGTTGATAGCTTCCTTCCTTTCTCCTGTGCACTCTTGCTTTCGCATTTTGGCTCTCGATGGTTCGGATAGGGCCCCCGATGTTGTGGCCATTGGTTTGGATCGCCCTCACAATTTTTATCATGTCGAATCCTATCCGCGTGCGTCGTCAAGTCGTTCATCACCATATGTTTCCATCCGGCTAACGTGCCCGGCGACAGCATTTCATGTGGGGAAACACCCGCTGGTGGATCATCAAAAACACCTGCAAGCTTGGTGCTAGTTGCGTATGGAAAGTCGAGGTATGTCACCCTTCGGCAGTGTTAGACATCCTCGAATGATTGTACCCCAGTTCACGGACTTTTGGCTCGCGTATGATTTATGTTCATCATTCATTCAAAACATCTGACCATATATCTGTTAGTGATCAGTATACTAGTCTACACTATTCGCTTGCCAATCTCTTCTTCGTGGGCTGCTTTTATACCCGCTTCGTCCCAGAGTTTTTAATGTCAAGCGGACCGACCCCGATTAATCTCGCGTCTTCCGCGTTTCCTCCGTCCATCATAAACCAAACAGCGTCGTATCAACTGGGACCATCCACTTCCAGGAGTGTATTTCAGGGCTTGAAGCTGTCTGCTTACGATCCTCGGGCTCAAGAAGCGTGGGCAACCTGCGGTACGGTTCAAAACTGGGGATGGTTGTTCATTATCGGCGTGTTACCCCTTTTGGTTCGTTTTGTGCAGAGCCTGAGGCGGTATTGGGACTCCAAGCTCCATACTCATCTTATGAACGTAAGGGAATACCTGTGATGTCCGTTCCCCATCCTCACCCGCTCGTTGAATCAGGCCGGAAAGTACGGAATGGGGATGGTCTATCACTTTCTTTACTATCACTGGAGGCACCAAGGTACGCTCGACTCCGTGCTGGTTGTACGCGGGATTATCATCGTCCTTTCAGAGAGTCCCCGTGTTGGTGCGAGCTACATCCTCTTCTGTTTTGCGGCGAGTATCTATGCCATATACGGTTGTGCTTGGGTTCGCTCTACCTCCTTTTGCATTCGACAATTCTAAGTTGTTCGCGTCTTGGCAGGACTTTTTAATGGACTGGTCCTTGTGTAAACCTCACGCACAGTATCCGCTCCTCAGGTCAGAGCTCATTTTCAAAACACAGATTCCAGTGCGTTGTTTCGTACTCGTATCTTCCGTGCTGCTCATAGCGTTCCTCAAGTCCTATTACTTTGCCTTGGTACACACGCAATCTTGCCACATGTTCTCAAACGACATCTCACGGAATCGGAATGCCGGGCAGATATCCAACCTCTGCATTCGTTTCTTGTGGCTGATGTATCCACCGGCCAGTGGGCTCCATCCCACCTTGTGCGCATTCATTTTGAGCATGTTGGAGATGTTGCGAAGAGTGCAGTGGAATTTCTGTCCGTTTTTTTCACCTTCAGCCGAGAAGTTCCTTCCTATGGGGATCCTGTCCGTATACTGATGACCATCTCCAGATCGACTTGAGAACGAGCACCTTGGTAATATGGATCAATACTGGGTCACGCGCGAGGTGCCCCTGCCGTATAGCTTCGAGATGCCCTCAAACGAAGACGAAGAACATGAAGAGGATGCAGGCCGGGGTGTTGTGTTGGAGTCATGGTGGAAGAAACGCCTGGCGACGTCGCGTTGAAGAAATGGAGGGCACGGGTAGCGGGTGTCGTTCGTGCGTGTCATTCGGTTGCGAAGGGGAGCTAGAAAGGGCCGGGTTTGGTTGACACTGATGCTGCCGCTAGTATGCATTATGAAAGACCATTTGTGAAAACATTTTACTATCCCAATTTAGTCATGAGCATGATGAAAATCTGATGACTCACCTGGAGGTTGGACACATGGAACAACAACTCGGAATCACATGGCCATTGAACATTCATCAAGCCCTCTAGCATTTGTTGGGAGTATGGCATAGCAACATCCATTGAGGAAGGGTTGCTGGTACTCACTGGATAAGGCTTGGTAGGTGACTGCACAGACATTGTGGTAAGAGGTCAAGTCTCTATTGGAACTCAGCATAGGAGTTTGAATTATATACTACATGTGTGTGAACTATCTACTGTAATAGTGTACATTCAACACCTCCCCATGTTTTATATACATAGGTAGGAAAAACATATAGTAAGAATGGTGACTATGAGGTAGGAGGACTATTGTAAAATACAAGGCCTAGTTTAGATCTAAATTTCTCAAACTTGACATGACTGAGGTTCTTTGTAAAGATATCAGCAGGGTTCTCTGATCCTTCTATATAGAAGAGCTCAATTAACCCTTCCTTTACAAAATCACAGACCCTGTGCCACTTAATGTCTATGTGCTTAGAGCACACTTTAGTAACAGGGTTTGATGCCATAAAAATGGATCCTTGATTATCACCACAAAAAGGGATTGGCAGAAGATCATATCCTGATTTGGTCAGAAGAGAACATAATGACACTAATTGTCTGCTACAATCAGATAAAGAAATGTATTTAGCCTCAGTTGAGAAATACATGACACATTCTTGCTGGTGGGTTTTCCAGGAGAAGGAGGCATTTGCCAATTTTACCACCCAACCAATCTGAGAGCAATGAGTGTTAGAGTTAGATCCCCAATTGGTGTCAGCATGGCCTATTAAACCTGCTTGAGAGGCACCATTAAAGACTAAAGCATAGTGCTGGGTTCTATTAAAGTATCGGCAAATATATCTAGCTTTGTCAAGGTGCTCTTGGCTAGGGTTGGCACTTTGCTTGGCCAGGGCAGTTACAGCATAAGTTATATCTGGTCTAGTACCTAAAGTAAGGTACAGGAGTGATCCAATTACCATTTGGTACATAGATCTGAGTTCTAGGTCAACTAGGCCTATGTTTAAAAGAGGGTAATATCCTTTAGGCAATGGAGTGGGTGCAGGTTGGGAATTAATCATTCTGCACTGTTCAACAACTTTCAGGAGATAATTGCATTGATCAATTAAGATACTGCATCCTGACCGGCAGATTTTCATGTGCAAGAATTCCTTTGCAGGACCTACAGTGACTCCAAAAACCGGCCCAATGTTTGACTCTAATCTAGTATATGAAGCATACTGCAATTATATGAATGAATTAGATCTTACTTTGGTGGGATGTATTGTAGTATGAACCCCTGGCTACAACCTTGCTCTATATATCATGTGATTCTGTTTATGTGTTGCCAAGATATGACCATTACAAAATGAATACCTCATTGGGCTGGTTTTTGTACTTTTTATTTGAGAGATATTATTAGTACTTGGTATAGCCTCCTTTTGCCTTAAGCACTGCCTAAATCCTCCTAGGCATGCTCTCAATCAATTTTTGACACTCTGCAACTGGTATCTTC
>JBBPJT010000415.1:0-24831 GCA_038088895.1 Xerocomus potaroensis | reverse complement strand
TCTAAGTACAACTCATGTAAATAGTTAGATAGTATATAAACCCCAAGGAACTTGACCAGGGGACTCCCCAGTCGAGTTCTCTTGGTGTTCTCCTTCTAGTGGAGGTCCTAAGCAAGATAGACTCAGTTTTACATATCCCCCTTTTCCATATCTTCACTCCATATTGGCCCCCTTTCCATAGATCTCCACTATCAGCCTTATCTAAGGCTTGACTAGAGATCAGAGGTGTTTCACTATGTGAGGACCCTGCATGCATCTGAGTGAAAGTGTGTATGGGAAAAAAAAGCATGCCTAGTTGATCCACATACCCACCATGCCCCATCGACTGTCAGATGATTTCAAAGCCCATATTCCAGCCCTCTATAACCAGGGCTTTGCTGTCAAGAACATCTGTAACATTCTAGGTGTCAAAAAATCACTCATATACACAACTCTCATGTGCTACATCAAATACGGTGTTGTACACAATCCCTTCACCTACCCTCATGTTGTTGGCCACCACCAAATTCTCAATACAGCAGATATCCATTTCATACAGTCTATAGTTCAACACCACCACACCATCTATCTTGATGAAGTCCAGCATGAGCTTTGCATCAAGCATCACAAGTATGTGATGATCCCAACCATTCTTCATGCCATCTAGCACCCTCAACTCACCCACAAAACCATTCCTGTCTCTGCCTCTGAATGCAATGAAGAAGTATGAGCACTATATATGAATTACATTGCAGCTAAGGCATCAGATCAAAATATGCTTGTTTTTATTGACAAGACAGCCAAAGATACATGCACATCTACTCACCTGCAGGATTGGTCATTACAGGGGCAGTGCTGCCATGCAAAGCAGCCTTTCATCTATGGGGTGCAGTACTCTATTCTGCCAGCAATCACTCTTGATGGGATTATCGCATACGATATAGTTGAAGGCCCAATTGATAGTAAGCAATTTTTGCAATTTTTGAAGGAACATGTGGTGCGTAAATATCTTTTTTATTATTACTTCTGATCTACACTTGATACAGATGCCATTTACCAATCCATACCCAGGTCCACATAGTGTGATTATCATGGACAATTGCCATATTCATCAAAATGAGCAGGTTCACAAACTAATTGAAGACATGCACTGTAGGTCTTTTTTGATACAAAATTCCTTACTAATGTATTTCTAGTATGCAAACTTCTTTACTTGCCACTGTATTCTCCCAACTATAATCTGATTGAGCAAGCTTTTTCATCTATCAAAGCATACTTGTGTTGTCATTCAAATAACTTGTCACAAATGGCAATCATTCGTGCTTGCCAGAATATTACACCAGAGAAGGCAGCTAGGTTTTTTAGATCTTCAGGCTATATGGTATAGTTTACATGGACTATGATATGTTGTACCTTGGATGAATCATTCTTGTTGCCTGTACAATCACAGCCAGCGAACACTGCGGTACAAATAAGATTGAACTTGCAAAAAAAAAACATGATACTACTGTATGCTACTCACCAGACTTGTCAATGAAATAACCATCAGGAATGGGCAACCATTGTTTCTGGGCATCACAATAGTAAAATAAGTCATAGTCCTTCAGAGTAAGAGGCTCTAGTATATCTGGAAAATCACCAAATCTCAAGTCTTCAAAGTTGATCAGCCCAGTTTGATCGTCTTGTGCTGACAGATCCATACCATTCCTACTTGTTGATGGTTCCCCAGGTCCTTTCATTGGTGGACCAGTAAAGCAACAGCCACCACCATTATGGTATCATTTCTTATAAGCAACTTTTTTTCCTAAGTGAGAATCAAATCCAGCGGACATTACAGTATTGCTGCATTTGTGCTTCATATCCAGGCTATTCCACCATGTGGAACTACCTTTCTTGAGCCTTATAATATCGCAAGTTGAGATACCAATCTCTGAAAGTGTCTTGTCATCGATGTCAGCAAGAATGTTGGGCCCTATGCCCTGCAATTCAAGCTGCCCTTTGTACATTCTTGCATTTCAAATGCCAAGATCAGCTTCTGCATAGTGCAGAAACCATGATAGCTGAGTTGGCAAGGGAATAAATGAGGGACTCTGCCAGTTTGGCAGCATGCAAATAGGTGATGTATGAGTAACAGGTGTGGTGTGAGTAGAGGGCAATCCAGATGATGGTAAGGTAAGGCCCAAATTCATAAGTGTTTGAAGAAGGACAATGGATATCAGAGAGTTGATGTCTACACCTGGTGGGGCTGGTGGTTGTGTGCTTGATTTTTGGACAAGATGTAAAAGCAGTGCTTTGTTTGCCATGTTGAAGGATTCAATATTTGGTGGGATCTTCAACATAGCTTGTCCTTCCTCCTAGGTACTTGTTAGAAGACAACATTCAAATTTCCAAAAAAAAAAACATACAAGAGCATGACACCAATCCAAAATCATAGTGGGTATCAATGGAACAGCCCCCATTGGTCCAATATAGGTAAAGCCTTCATTGTCTTCATTCTTGTAAAGGTTTTGTAGCTTCATTCGCCACCATGCAAGTTGAATATCCAGATTGGAGGTCCCATATATTTTCTACTATATGTATCATAAACTTTAGAACATAGAGGCTTTCAATAATGCATACCTTTTTGGTGTCCCCATCTGTGTCAGATGCATCACTAGAGTTATTCTTTGAGTCATTACTGGGAATTCTTTCAACATCTTTCATATTGACAAAGATCTTGATGGGACCAGGGGTTGATGCTGTGATTTTCTTCACCATCTCTCAGTAGTCTACTTCATTGTCGACATCCATAGCATTATTCACACTTTGACTAGAATATTGTTGGATAGACTTAGTAACCTGACACAGAGTAAAATAAACTCATATCTTTTTGCCTTTGGAGGTACAAATTTGAATGGGAATCACTTCATCTCAGAAACCTTGTAGTTATTGTGGCCATGCTTGTCCAGGATGCTCTGTAAAAATCTAATGTAATTGTTGGGGGTGAGTGCAAAAAGAAGTTCCTTCATCTTGATGGTCTTCTCTTCCTTGGTCATACTGCCTTTGCCTTTGGCTTTCTTTTTCAAGGCTGAGTAAACTGTCAGAGCAATAGTGAAGGTATACCGCCTCTCCTCGGGACGAGTAGGGGAGGGTGACAACATGGTGTGACACACAGCCTACTTTCACTTAGTTGCACTCTCACTCAGATGCATGCGGGGTCCCACACAGCCACGTGAATTTCTGAAGTGCGTTTTCCGCATCGTTTTGTAATCAGCTGTAAGTATTGTATGGAACCGGACTGCGCTAATGTATCGGATAAGAAGCGAGAGACTAAGAGTGAGGCGTTCGAACTAGAAGCTGAGTATACTTAAGCTATACCATATTCAACAGTTTGTGGCAATGGATACGGCACTGGTACCTCTTTATCGATTATCTGCTAGTTGACGTTCGGGTACTGTGTCAACTCAAACCCTGCTGCCTGCAACGTTTTGTTCTGGATCAGTGGCACTAAGCGACCCAGCCGACAAGCCGAGAAAGTGCCCGAGCGAGCACCGAACGAGCACTAGTACGTCGCTCCAAAATTGCTACGAACCCCAACCCGATGTAAGCCGGGCATTCCAGACAACCTTCTACATTCCTCCTTCTACATTCCTTATCTCTCATCAGTATACCCTTTGCATTCCAGTGCTGGACCTATATAAACCTAGAACGTAGTACCTAGAGGTCATTCCTGTTTTCCGTCCTCTTTTTCCCTTGCCAATCTAGTGCTCGTTCACGTCTTGTCTCAGGCTGATTCTCACTTTAAGTGTTGCCGCCTACCGGCGGATTTCCACCCGAACAGGCTCCTAGGCGATGACGTTCAATCTTTTTGTTATCAAATCTCGGATGGATCACCAAGTTCGCAGCAAGTCGTCCGACTCGTTGTGTATACATATAAAATTGAGTTTTTTCTTCGTCGAGAATCACCGTTCCAATAATGTTCGCAGACCCAGGCCAGGGTACCCCACCCGTCGTCTTTGAGACACTTGCTCTTGGCCGCACTATTCTTCTTGGCGAGCTCTATGACCAACGTTCTGGAAAGTTTCTAGGTGTTCAGCTTTATACCGAAGACCAGATCCAAGGGGCAGAGGTAGATACCGATGTCAGGCATACTGAACTCAACGTCAGCCTCTCTAGCACCCAGGATGAGAAGGCAACAGTGCTCGATGTCAGCGCCAGCCTTTCTCTGAGCATCCTCAGTGGCGCCATCACGGTCGAAGGCTCTGCTAGATATCTCAGCGATGAAAAATCAAACACTCAATCGTACGCGTACGCCATGTATTTGAAGACTCGGCTCAAAGAGAAGCGTCTTCTCTTCTCCGAGAAAGATCTGGGGCACAATGTTATTCCTTCCGTGCTACTGGACTATATTAAGACTGGGAAGGCGACCCATTTCGTCTCATCCATCGTTCTGGGGGGAAGCCTTGTTATCAACCTCGTCGCCAGGCAGTCAGAATCTGCGAGTGACGAGTTGATCGAGGGCAAGTTGCGATTGCAGTTAGAGAAACTTAAGGGGGCGATAACTCTTGAGGGCGAAGCAAGCGCAGAAATCAAGGAACAATTCAAGAACTTGGACGATAAGTTTGACGTTAATGTATGCACATAATCGAGCCTTCCACGCTGCGATCTAAACCTCTTCATAGGTCCACGGCGATATTGAATTGGGGTCGACCCCGGTCAACCCAAAGGACGTCTTGGATAGTTTTCCTAGCGCTGCCAAGCTTCTCAGGGAAAAGGGAGGGGTGCCAGTCACTGTAATCCTTCAGCCCATTTCACAGGAACTTCACAAAATTGGCCACGTCTATGAGCTCCATGCCAGTATCGTGAACGTTCTTTTCGCAGCATTCTCGAATCTCGATGACCTTCAGAGCCGCTTTGTGATTCTTCAGGATAAGGTTAAACAAGTGCAAGACTTCGTTCCCGATCTCGTCCGAACAATCTACGACGTTTTCACTGCGTACAATAATAAACATACGGAATTGCGTCTTAGGCTTGGAACTTTTCTACTTGAGTATCAACATGGAGAAGAGCCGGATCATGGTATTTCTTTATTATGCAAAAAGAATAAGCATTCCTCTGAATCTACATAGATGCTCTTCTCCAGGACGCTACGAACCTGTACAAGGAACACCTCGATCCGAACGCAAAGGACCTATACGTGTCTCCTCAGTATCCATCGACTCTCGTAGGGCTAGAAGTCGAGTTTACGCAATTCTACAATTTAATTTCCAGCGTTCAGAAAGAGAGGAGAGCATTGCGGTTTGCCGTCGGTGTGGAACAGTCATTACGGCTGAGCAGTCTCCAGGAGGTCGTCCGGTCTATCGTGGTTCAGCGCAAGATCCCACTGTTCATCATGACCCCTCTTTCCGATGGTACATCAAAGGCAATCTCGACGTCCTCAAGTACCTCGCAATCCTCCGGAAACAAGTTGGGTATTTTAGCGACTTCGCCAACCATCCCCATCTGTTCTATGGAGAGAATCTTGGCAAGCTCCAGCACGAGCTCCCCAACTACAAGTTTTCCGAGATCAAGGAACCCATCTTCCTTCTCGGCACGGTTGACGATGGGGGAAATTTAACTTGGGACGAATCACCGCCAGTCTTAACTGCTTCCGCCCCGGACCTCACGCTCGCAGTTCGCTACAAACTTGATCGCCTGTACATGTATGTCTGCTCTGCCGCACCTCTGTATTTCTTGTTCGACATGTTCACAGGAAAGATTTTTCGTTGGGCATTGATCCTGTGGATGCTACCAAATCCTACAGCATCTTAATCCAAGCGACAGCTCTCAAGGGTGCCACTGATTCCCCGGTCATCCTCTTGCAGCGTGCTACGAACAACACCAAGATCTTGTCGATCTGTCACGGATTAGTGGTCTTTGATGAAGTTAATAATAAGACATTGTTGAAAGCGAGCAGGCGTCCTCAGCCTGGAGACCATTACATTGGAGTCTACGTTCAGGACACGGCAAGGGAAGAATGGATTTTATACCTCGATGGCGATGAAGTTGCCCGTGAGCGATTCCGTGGCGGGGATATCGTTCCGGACGCAACCAAGGCAAGTATTAGCATGGACGCACTTGGGCGACGACTGACTTGTCGATTCTGTAGTTACAATTCGCTTCCGTAGATAGACATCCCGAGAATGATGACCAAGTATGTTTCGTGACATGATTTTATTACTTTGCCTCACCATGCCCTAGGTGTCTGCATTCATGGGATTCACACGTGCGCCCACCAAAGTGCGTCAACTTGTACTCTTGTTTGCCGGCTCATCTCAGTCCGGTTTCTTTAGGAAGAAGTTAAGGCGTTTCATGTCACATGGGTCACCGTGGAGGAAGCAGAGTAAGTGTGGTGGTCGTGCCGATGAAGGATGTTTTATCTGTGCAACTAGTGGTTTCTCTCCTTTATGTCGCTATTCGAGTTCTTGTGCAGTGTACGTTATAAGTACATGGGTCTGTGGAAGAGCCGTCATCCCACTGTTCTTGACGGGTGCAGTAACCGAGTTTCACGCAGATGACCCCATAGTCACGACCAGACCGCGATGACGGAACCACAGACGCAACTTTTAATTCTAAAGGAAAGCGCTTGACCAAAGCAAGGCAATAATAACAGACGAAACAAGACGAGAACAACCACGGACCCATCAACTACAGTATCCATGACATAGCACGCATCGTGCGTGTGGGTATGGGCTGTTACTCTAATCCCCAGGCCCTCTCAAAGAGCAAACGACCAGCACCGGAATGCAGAGGGAGATTCAAGTGTTCATCGTAAGAATAAAGGAAAATGCGGATCGATCAAGTCCAGTGCCATGTGATGTCGATAAGCCCATCCTTGAGGTCAGCGAGCACAAGAAAGGCGCTCGGAGACATGTCGAGGCTCCACTCATTATCACAGCCGCCGCACCGGTCTACGACCCTGACTTGGACCGACTTGTCCCCGTCTGCGGAAGGGGAAATGAGCCAAAGCAAATAGGAGAAACGGATGCATACAGTAAATTGTAATGCCCTTGTTGCAAACAGGGTTCTTATTGGGGTTGCTAGGGTCGCCGCCACTTTGGGAGAGTGAGAGAAGAGAGACGAAGCAGGGGGGAAAACTGACGGGTAGCTGTCATAAAGGACATGGGAGACGGCGACGATATAGTCGCTTTCGCTACTAATGAAGCCACACGCACCAAGACCGGGAGCGAAAAAAGTGCCTAGAAAATGGGTGAAGGGAGCGGTTGAGCAAAATAAAGAATGATGTACCTTGACCAGAATGTGTGCCGGACAAGTAGCTGGGCTCATCGTTGTTGGTGGACGGATACGTCTGTGCGGGGGCAGCGGAGGAAGAGGTAGTGGCAGGGGGTGGGGTGGTCGTCGTTAGAGAGGGTAGTGTGGACAAGGATTGGGTGTAAGGGGATGTGGGTTGGGCGGTAGGTGTTGAGGATGAAGGGATAGATGAGACAGGAGGGACGCTGGCGGGTGCGGTGGAGGGGAGTGCGGGGGTTGTGGAGTTGCTAGGGCGGGGGATACAACTGCTGGGGGAGCGTCTGGGGTGGGGCAGGGGAGGATCTACGTAGGCACGGTGGCGGGGGAAGTTAACATGCTCATGGACATGACGAGCGATGTGGGGAGAGGCAGAGACGGTGGTGAAGAGAGCGAAAGCAGAGAGCGCGACAAGGGAAAGGAATGGAGCCATGCCGAGGGGGGAGGAAAACAAGAAAAGTGGACGGTGCTTATCGCCACAAAATGGGGGACCAGACTGCTAAGAGGCTGCCTGTCAGATTACCTGAACGTCTGGTAAACCCTGCCGCGGTTTTGGCAGGCTGCGCTGGAAGGCGATGTGCGAGCCCGTTCATGTGTATCAGAGACCACGTGCTTGTAGAATAATAAATAATAAGTTCTTTCAGGTTGCATACCATGTTGGTACTGTACCTGTTTCATCAGCAAGTGTGATGGCGAATGGTTTCAGCTTGACATGACAGCCCGAATTCTTCACAACAAATGGCTCCTGTGAGATCGCTAAGAGGTCCAATGTCCCAAAATAAGCGTGCCCGCAAGGCAACTCATGAGGCCGACACTCTTCAGCGCCTCCCTCAAAGTTCCAGATCCTGCCAGAGAGAATCCGCGATGGGCCGAGATCGGATCTAAGCGTGTACAGAGGATAGGCCGACTGGAGAACCTACATTTCTACCTGACTGTACCAATCCTTGAAGCAGAACACAGCTTCTCGCTTGGATGGAACTGTACGCCGTTCGGTCCGAATCAAACTCTCCAAGTTTCCCATACGGGGAACGAATAGAGAGTTCGGCGTGATACAGAAGCCCTCCAGCGTACAATTCATATGCTTCGTCCATGTGAACGCGACTCGTCTCATTTTCTAAATGGCCGATCCCGTCGCAAAAGAGTTGTGGCGATGAAAAAAATTATGGCAGGTGAATAACTGGTGTGCCGCTTTGCTAGGGGGTCGTTCCTATTGGTTCCATGTCGCCGTTCAAGTCAGTGGGTGTATGTTATATGCACATAAGCCGGTGGAAGGAATACCTCTTGCCTTTGACATATCCTCGTCCTACCTTTTTCTGATGTCATCTATACTCGACGGGTGCGACAACTGAATTTCACGTAGACATGGTTCAAGTGATGACGTAAGGCTGTTGGTTCCAAGCTCTAATTCCTGGGGTCTCGGAGAAAAAAACAAATACAATCGAGAGCTAAGGATTAGGAAGACGGGACCTGAACTGCAGAAGGACCCTATCATACAACTTGATACTGTCCAAAAGAGTGAGAGAAAAGGGCCTTTGATACGGAGAAGCTTTGCCAGCCAGAGTGATAGTTCACCGACGTGTCACCAACGAGTGAACTTAGCCACACGACTCTATAGCTCGCACCAACTTCCTCTAGAGTTACCGTGTCATCCATCCGCTACTGCTCGAATGCCACCTTCGTTTATCTGCATTTTCCAAATGGTCCTCTATGCTTGGCTGATATGTTTGTATCACTATTTGACGAACATGTCCGACTCCTATGGGCTACAGTAGGTGAATACGCCCCATGGAAAGTTCTGAGCTAGTACACAAACAACCATTATACACAATCCCTACGAGCTGATTCCAGATGCATTGAGGATAGGCCAAAGTATCCAATTGCCATATTTACCAATCTTGTCCGCTTCAGAGAGGAGCACAGGCGTTTGTTTCTGTGGTAATGTTAACTTGTCATTTCCACTGCACACGAAGGAACGGAAACGAACTGTGTAATACAGTCTTTTCGGACCGTCGCTTGGTTCACGAATGGACACAACGAGACTAGATCCCGTCGGAGAAATGCTTCAATAGAGTGAGCGCCCCAGTCAAGGATACTACCAAATGAGAATCATCTCACATATACAAACCGTGATCATGTCCTGATGCTTCACTTATGTTGAACAGACTATTTCTGCCCTCCTTAGCCCCGTTGTCGACAGGATCACCGATGACTACTCCGCTATCTTTGGTGGTTGCGAAACGCCCATGGGTTACCCGATTCGAGAGTTCACATTCATTGTCGCTCCCATCCCTCTTTTTGATTACCCATAGATACTGCGATCGAGTGATCGATGGTCAGCAATTGTTCTCTGACCCGATTTCGTGGACAAACTTACTTCAAGTCGGGTCCGGGGACCCTGCTCAACGATCTCGGGGGACACCGCAACGACGGTCTTACTATCATCAGAAGCACTCAAATAGTATCCACTAGCAGCATTGATGATTGCATAGCTCTTTTTGGAATCCATATGGTGGATGTCCCGAATTTTGCTACTGTAAGATCGCGCAAGAAAATAATTGATCACATTCAGTGGAAAACAAAAAGATGAAACGGGATGACAAACAGCAGTAGAATACATCTGAGTTCAGCTAGAACCGATATTTGCCGTCGCGTCTCGACCTGACTTCCGGCATTTCCCCACCACGTGCCGGCATAAGGCTCCAACGTCTGACCGTGCACAGCGGAAATCTGGAGCGCGGTTACGCCAGTGGCAGTCCTGCCTGGACCCTCACCACCGTGCACGAGCGTCGACTTCTTTCCCAGGAAAAACTCGCTGGCTTTCTTCAACTGCTTGAGAGTGGGAGCAGAGCCATCGGCGACGGGAAGATGCAGATAATCGATTGAGCGTGTGGCACCGTTCAATTTAGCGGCGTGGTCGGCCCTGTACGCGTACTTGTTGAAGCTGATGATGCTGTCAATCCCTAGGCAGACAAGAAAGTTGACAGCATTCTCAGTGAGATTCTGACTTGCGTCATGGTCACCAGTTCGAAGTTTCTGGTAGTTGGGGGCGGAGGAACGGTAGAGTGGTTGCCCGCCGGGGACAAACTCCTTGACTTGGCTGAATCGAAGCCATCCAGCTGCGCGGGCTTCACGCTCTGTCATGTTGCGCTAGAGGGATATGCTGGGAGGAGCGAGAGAACGTCGTAGAGACGGGTATTAAAGGGAACGAAGCACCCGAATGTCAGAACTCCGGTCACCGCAGCTTGTTTCTTGAGGGAGAATTGGTAGATTACCTTGAGTCACGTACTTCACCTACGGCGCGCGATCATCAGCCCCATGTTGCGAATGTCACCCTTCCATGGTGGCTATGTGTGACAGGGCCAGTGATCAAAGCACTGTGATGCATCTTCCCCCCTTACGGCAGGAGATGGAAGCATCGACGTGGGGAACATCAGGGATGCAACAGGAAAGCACATCCCCGTGGAAATTCATGACAAAACCATTGGAATGTTCGAGTCCAAAACCTGGTCTATAAAAAGACGAATTCTCCACGGCTTACTCGAGCTGTAGGTAAACCTTACTAGGTACCCCCGCATGTGGCACACTTTGTGCAGCGCAAAAGGTCTTCTCTCTCCAGAATTTTCCATGCCCAAGGCAACTATACAGACCCGTGTTTCTTCGTTGAACGCCTCGAGAACTGATGATACAATACTTCTCTCCGTTGTTCTGTGTTTCAGAGCGCTGAAATTACTCATCCGTGGCCCATAGATGATACGATCAATGAATAAATGGCACAGTTGTCCAACTTTGGTTTCCGAAAGTGGCAGGATGTTTTGAACACGAGGCACGCAGAGAACGGAAATGAATTTTCCAAACATTCGGTGACAACATTCAAATGGAGCTTAAATTGACTTGGCCAGCCGTCGTGTGGTGGCCTAGCGTCGGGGTGCGCACTATGTAAGAAATGGTCTGTGCATATGTAGACAGTATTCCTTTATATCCTGCACAAGATCTATCCTATTTAACCTCTATGCCTTTGGAATTAATATTTTCATGGCCTCTTTATGTACTGGGCGAGCCAAGACAGATGCCAGAGATTGCCATAGTGCGGCAAACAACAGTGGAATGCAGGCCGCTGGACTGTGCCAAACGATGCTGGCAACTACAGGAGTATGCTAGAGAGTGCCAAAGACCAACAAGGGGCACCAGAAGATGGGAGAGTATAGCAGCCGCTGCCACACACCACCTGAGGAGGTGGGGTTACGATGGCGGCTGGCAGGGCCTGTCGGAGCAAGGGGAATTCACCATGTTACAGGCTGGCTGACAAAGCATCGACAGCAGAGTGGAATAGACACGACAACATTTCAACAACATTACATTTCAACCAAGAACAAGAGAGGACAGAAACTAATCGAAGGTAGTACGCCCAGCGCTGCCTGCTGCAAAGGATAGGGCAGGGCAGGATGGACTCCGGACACATCCACGTGAATTTGCTCAGCTAATTGCTATGCTGCTATTACAGCCTTCAAATCGCTCGCAATTCTCTCCGACTGGTTTCCCAAAGAACCAGACGCGGATGAAACTAAATTTACTACCACCCGGCGCAGGATCTTTTGACCGCCCTGACAGATATGCATTAATTATCCCCTGCCACGGACCCTCGAGCGACATTACACTCAACCCGGTTGTATATAAACCCGATCTTCCACCATTTCTACCCGTAACGGCGCAGCCATGACCGATCAAAACCCCCCGTCCTCAGCTCCTGTCGTTTTTGACACTCCTACCCTTGGTCGTGCAGTTTGTCTCGGCGAGCTCTATGACCAACGCTCCGGAAAATTCCTTGGCGTTCAGCTTTATGGCGAGGATCAGGTCAAAGAGGTCGAGATAGACGTCCGGAACACAGAACTCACAGTCAGTCTCTCCACCACAACACAGCAGAAGGCTACGCTGCTTGATATCAATGCAGAACTTTCTCTCGACGTTCTTGGTGGCCTCGTCACTGTTTCGGGCTCGGCTTCCTACCTCAATGACGAGAAATCCAATACCAATGAATACGCATACGCCTTGGCTCTGAAGATGCGCCTCAAAGAAAAGCGCCTCCTTTTTGCCGAACCTGAGATGGGCCGCCAAGTCCTCGAAATCGTGCAAAAGGATTATCTCACGCCGCAGCTGGCTACGCATTTCATTTCATCTATCGTCTACGGTGGTAGTTACATCGTTAATCTCATTGCCAGGCAATCGGAGATGTCAAAAGAAGAGAAGATCGAAGGAAAGTTACGGGCGTCATTCGAAAAGTTGAAGGGCTCTGTCAATCTTTCCGGCTCCGTAGACGCAACGATAAAAGGACAGTTCGAAGAGATGGATGATAAGTTTGATCTCGTCGTATGTACATCGCTTATGCCCACTCAAGTCTCTTATCCAATTGCCCCAGGTCCACGGCGATATCGCTTTGGATAAGGTCCCAGTCACTCCTAAGGATGTCTTGGACACTTTCGCGGATGCCTCCTCCCTTATTATCGAAGGTGGAGGTGTTCCCGTTTCAGTCACCCTTCAGCCCATCCCGCCGGAATTGCTCAGTGGGCTTTGCGTTTACAGGATCGAGGAAACTGTTGTTGATACTGTCCTCTTGGCATTCGCTGGACTTGATGACCTCCACTCGCGTTTTTTGGTTCTACAAGACACCGCCAAAAGACTGCGGGACTTTGTGCCCAGGCTGGTCGAGACTGTCCGTACGGTCACTGCTACTTATATCCAAGATCATAGCAAGCTACTCTACGACCTCGCGAAATTCCTTTGTGACTATAAGCACGGAGAGGAGCCGGATCATGGTATGGTTTTCCCAGATGTGTGAAATGATCGTTCCTCTGAAGTCGTACTTGTAGGCCCTCTGCTCGAGGCAGTTGACGAGCTATACTCGCGACACCTCAAACTGGAGGACGAGCGCGTGGAAATGTACCCATCGACGCTCGTCGGTTTGGAAGAGGAGCTCTCACGGTTCCAATACCTCGTTACTGACGTTCGGACCGTAAGGAAATCTCTCAAAGAGGACAAATCGGGAGATCAAAACAATCCAGGTCCTGATCCGGTGGACCGTTCGTTATATTTGAGTAGTATCGAAGACGTCTGCAAGGCTACCAGGACCCAGAAAGAGACCCTTATATTTGTCATGACTCCTATCTACGGCGACGTGCAGTATGATCTCTCCATCCTTGTCTACCTTGCGATTGTTCGAAAGTATGCTGGGTATTTCCAAGACTATACCAACGTTGCGCATATGTTCTACGCAGAAGACCTTGGCGATTTAACGCGCAGGCTTGGATTTCCAGAAATCACTGTTCCTTCTGTCTTTGCTGCAAAGGTTGATGAAAAAGGAGCTATAACATGGGATCCCTCACCTGTGATTCCACCTCCCTCAAGCCCCACTCATACGTTCGTATTGGAGCACAAGCCTGATGCTACCTTTTTGTATGTGACCCGTCTGGTCGTCTTGTTGTGTTTTTCTAATCTTTTTATAGCGGTAATCTATCGTTGCCCATTGACGGCGTGGACATCTCGAAGTCATATACGATCCACATTTCTGCCACCGAAGGGGCAAAAGATCTTTCCAACCCTTCAAACTATTTAATTCTCGTCTTGACCTATATCGACACCGATGACATATTCTTAACATTCCGGAAGGGATTTGGAGTCCGACTGGACCAGAACAATGTTTCCATTGGGTTTAAGGCAAACAAGAAACCTGACTTAAGCAAGGCCTTTGTGGGGACCTTTGTTCAGGATACTGTGAACGAGCAGTGGCTTTTATACCTTGATGGGGATGAAATTGGCCGTGAACCATTCACCCAGTCCGATCTCCCTCCGGGAGGAAAAATGGTGAGCGCTTTCATGCGTCCATACGACTTTGGCTACCATGAGCTTTGCAGTTAAGGATTGATTACACCCTCGCAGCAGGCCCATGGTGGGATGGCCGTGTAAGCCTCATGACCTTTATCACTGTATTTCTTCCTCACTGCTGTTCTGTAGTTGCAGCAAGTTAGAGTGTGGCCTGGCGCTCTTACCAAGGTGCGACCACCCTGGCTGGTCACCAGCTCGTTTTGATGCTATGTTTTATAGACACAAGTCAAGAACCTGCAGAGTGGCTGAGAACATTCTGGAGTTTGTGCTAATGTCATATATCATCGGTCGGTGTCTCTGCACCATGTGAGGGTAATCCATCTTGATTGTAGTACCAAGTAGTTCGCAGAGTTGTCACCCCGCATCACTTATTCTCATGTAAATAAATGGCATTCTTTCATTCAAAAGCGGTGTGCGGAGCAACAGACAGACAAAGGCCCGTTCATTCTTCAAACAGATCGGTTCGACCAAGCTGCGCAGAGATCACAGCGACTGGCTTCCCGTCGAAATCAAACACGTCCCCGCCCTTGTAAGCGACAAGATCTTGAGGCATCTCGATTTGAATGCCCAGGGCTCTCTCGACGTTGACGGTTGCAAGCGCGAGCGCTGTCGTCCGATCGATGGTACCGTTGGAAGCCAAGGCAAGCTAGTACGAGGAGAACCATACACGCAACACAACAACACAGGGCAAGTTGGTCAGCCGTACCGTTCACTGATGCAAGCAAGGATAAGGAGACATACTCGAGCGACTTCCCAACGTAGGTTGCGTGCCTCGAATTCGTCGAGCAGACCCACCCCCACCTGAACGCCTGCGGCCAACAAAGCCGAGACGAGGGAATCAGTCGTGAGCGGTGGTCCCGCAAGGCTATCAGATACTTGCAGTCAGCCCCCAAGTACAATGACATGATAAGCAAACGGAGAGGCCCACAATCGTCGCTGATCCCAGGTAGTCGGGAAGGGCTTGGGCTGGGTGACGACAACACTAACTCCGGCACGCGCAATCTCTGATGCGATCAGATGCGACTCGATCGCACCAGCAAACGTCATCTTAAGCGTAATTCCTGTCTGCGTTTCGTATTCTTGTTTCAGACATAACAGGGAAGCCATGATGTCTGCGCTATTGACGTCAACCACCAAGGTTGCTGTACCCTGTTGCAGGCAAACCCATAAATTCAATCAACCACGCGCTGTGACAAACGGTTAGGAGGACAACCTACAGCACGGACACCAGACAGTATCGGGTCGCTACCGTTGCCAAATAACATGGCACGCAAGGCTGCGATCTGCGTGCTAACGCTTTTGGAGCTATTCTTTGTGATCACAACATGCAGAGCAACATCGCTCTGGATGGTGCCATTACCAAGGACATTCGATGCGCCGAGTGAGAACGCCGCCGACGAGCCTCGAAGGAATGATCCCAAGGGAGCGGTCACACCAGCGGTCACACCTCCTCTATAAGCTAGCCTAAAGATCATCAACACGACCATTAATGACAAGCCTTGTGTAAGCACGGAACCCACTCACAACGTATTCCGACCTCCAAACTGCAGACCATCGATGGCTCTAATGACGCTGTTTCCGAGAACGGCAGGCGGATCGCTCTCCAGAGGGTTGTATACAACGCCATCATTCGTACTCGGTTCGAGACGGATTTCGGTCAAACCAAGAGGTGGGCCATAGATTGTCAGACCCGGGACAATAGAACCGCCCTCGAGATCGATAGTCTTGGCGCATTTGCCATCAGTTAGGTGCCGGGGGCATGCACCCCAGCACACGATTTTACCATCGTGGACGACGATGCGTTCTGGACGTCCCTGAACAGAGATTTCATTGCTTGATCTCACGTAGAGGCTACTAACGTTAGTGAAAACGGTGCATTCAGAAGAATGAGCTTCGAGAGGGGGAAGGCCTTGATAAATGAGCGCATCTGCAGTTTCCTTGTCAAAATCTGGTGTATGTGGGGGGGACTGGAACGCGGGTGGTTTCACAGACACCATGGCAGTCTTGTATTGTGGGATACCATCAATGAAAACTTGTTGTGGCGTTGCAGCAAGGCTCAGTGGATGCGAGTCCCATATTACAATATCTGTCGTCTGTCAATCTTAGCACGGTAAAAAAATGTACTACTCCCTACCGGCGTCATAACCTGTCGACAGTGAAGGCGTTACGAACGAACAAACGACACGAAAACCACATACCCTCTCGAATGCGACCAATGCGGTGGCCAAGGCCCATTGCGTCCGCCGGAGTAGCAGTTATAGATAACAGGGCGACATTGGTTGGGAGACCAAAGTAGTGAGCTTGTGCCGCTTCATGGATGAGATAGCGGCTGTTGAGGACGGGATGGTCGGACTAGTACCTTGTCAGTTTTATCTCAGGCTACACGGATCAGGAAGACCAGCCTTCATGACCACTGGAATACTATTGGATGCTAGGATACGAGGGGCAAATTCAGAACCTCGGTAGGCCTCACGCTTTTTTCTGTATGAAATTGTGAACACCAAGAAAATTGAGTAATGCAAAATATAAACCTGAAATTATTAGCAAACAGGGCGACTGAGGGGGCGCCGCCCTTCAACAGGAGTTATTCCCGGAATCACTCGTATAATTATTGACAGAAAAGAAGCGTACCCAAGTTTTCTTCAGTAAGTCCGGGACCAGATATGTTTGTCCAGCATGGTGGAATGAAGCGACCGGGAACTTGAATTCATTAGACAGCTGCCGAAAAAGACTGAACGTGTTCTATGGGTGATTTAGATATGAAGGAACATACTCTGACGATGACATCCAAGTCCACAGCCTGCAAACCAATGAGCATCCTATATATGAGATAAACCTGACGCATACCTCATAGCAATGCACGGCAAGTTTCACCCTACCTCTGAGCACATCAACCAAGGCCTCCCATTGCAAGTCTTCTGGAAAAGTCGAGTTTCCAAGCTCTTGCCAAGCACCCTCCTGGGCTTTTGCACAGAATGCGTCTTGCTGATCACGAATCTGACGTGCAGTATCATATGCTTGTCTAAAATTCCAGCCCGTATCCATACGAGTCATGGAATAGGTTGCCGAGGGATTTTCGCCTGCATTAAGCCAGAAACAAATCATACATCTTTTCTGAAAAAATTGTGTTCTCCTGACTGACCACATGCATGCCTGGAAGTTTTTTGGAACCCTAAGTCATCTTCTTACAGAGATACTACGCAAAAATTTCCTCACTTCATATGTCTCCACCTCGGTGGCAAACCGCGATCAAAATACGATCCATTGAGGGTATACGGAGGTTCCAGAAGCATTGATGAGGGTGAGCGTTCCTGCGTTTCTCGCAGCTTGATGACATACGCTTGTCCACCTGACAAAACGGCATATGAATGAAAGCTCAATTATAAAGTGAGACATCACGTACCGATATTGTTCGCACTCCCAGGAAGTACTTGAACAGTGGTCACACCACCAGAACGTGCCAACTCATAACCATCGTCATGCGTATTTAACCCATCAATACTGCGCATCCACGGCAGAACTGGTGCTTTTTCAGAACTTATATCAACCGCTCCTAGTTGCAATGGGATATAAATACGAATAAACAATGTATCAAGCAGTTGGAATAGTTACCAGAGAGTTCTGGCGCGCTCCAAACGCCAAGGTGTGAATGAAGGTCAACAATTCCAGGGGTGACCCAAGCGCCATCTACGTCCACAACCTCAACGTCAAGTTCCTTCAGAAGGCTGGGAGAGACAACGCCGACCGCCCTAATTAAACCTTTGAGCAACAATAAATCACCCCGAACGATCTGGGTCCCATTGTACTCGGACGTCCATATCGTTGCATTTCGAATCAACGTCGGTCTCGCCTCGGGAGAAAAACGGTCAGATTCCAAGCGAGAGTAAAAGTTTGCCGGTGGACCGGCAGGCGTCTTGATGTACTTGCAGTGGTGGAGGATATCCGCCCGTCTCGCCAGTTCTCTAGTAGAACTTGGCTGGACTTCCGAGTAAGTCGGCTCCGAGAGGTAATAGAGTACGAGGACACCCGCAGCGACGAAAACATATAACCGGAACCAGCACGACTGACCCATTCCGCTGATTGAGACATGAGTACGACCTGCCCAATCATAACCTTCCATCTTGAATCACCACGGATAGGCTATTGACCTCGTGGGTTGGTGGTTCGGTGTCAAGAAGCGAAATTACATGTTGCAAACCCGGCCGAGAAGCATAGTTCACCTAAGCCTTTGTGGGAACTCGACTGAGCTGAACTTACAACATTTGGCATTAGTATTCGATAGGCTGCGAGTCAATGCTCCAGTCCTTCAGGCAAGTCTAAAACGGAGGTTGACCTTGACATCGAGTGGCTCACTGGCCAGGCCATCGGGTTACGACATGTTTTCTCTTGTTTTGTAGGCTAGAACCCTTCCTTCCGTCGGACAACTCGGCTATTCTGACTTGTTCACCTCAATAACCCGCTTACTGGATTACACTCAAAACAACTCACATACCCTCCATTAGCTGAGATCACAGATTCGATCATGTATGTATTCATGCATTATCTTTATATTCCAGCGGGCACTGTGCTGAACGTGTTCAAGGGCTAAAACAGTTACTATCAAAGGTGGGACCCCATCAATGGATTTTTTTGGAACATACTAGTTAGCTTCCTTCCAGATATTGAACTTGGCAACGAAAAGCGAAGCAGACTCTCGTCAGCGAGACATTTTTACGTTCAGTTTTCTATCGAAAAAACTACGAGGCAGACGCCTATTGTAAAAGAGAAGAAGTCTCACACACGTTGGGACAAATCTTTGTATTTGTTCGTACTTGTTTTCTCATCAACCCATGGTATTGAACAATACTAGTGATGGGGACGACGAGTCGAAGCTATTAATCGGGGTTTACCAGAAACACCTCTATCCTTGGAAGGAGGATGAGCTCGTCGGAACTCTCACACTCACCATCGGCGAGATAAAAGGAAAGTTGAATAATGATGGTATGGAAATTCTTTGCAGAATACACGTTATCGATGCGATCTTTGTGATCAGTGTTTGAAGAACGTCTTCGCAAGGACTCTGTTGATGGGGCACAGCTTTCTGGAATGATCATCAAGTTTGCGCTCTCTACCCAATCAGGCACGAACGCAGAGGAACTCCAAGCCAACAACGCTGTCAATCAGGCAACAGAAGCAATTGGTTTACTGCATACCACGCCCGCGGTTGTCGGCTTGTTGTGCCCGAAGGTTGATAGTAATCAAAAAGTCACCGCAGGAGTGCAAACACTTGAGGCCACATGGGAAGTCCTTGTGAAGAGGCTGGAACTGTTCAATAAGATTGTGACTGACATTGCTAAGGTACATCAGAGCTTCCCTGTTGTTTTCTCGATTCGCTTACTATTTAATTGTGAGGTAGATCCATCCCTACACGTCGATGGCTTGGTCCGTTATATCCGCCGCGAATAAGGTTAGCTTATCACCCACACTTTGTACTGTCGCTCATCATCAGAGATGGTCTGTGCAGGTGCTGTTAAGCCAGAAACAACGTGATGATCGAGTCATACGCTTAGCAGGCTCGATGAGCAACGTCTTCTCGTTCGTCCAGGACGCAGACCCACTTAAGAAAATTAAGGTGCACGAGAAGACTGTCATTCTTCTCCTTCAGCAAGTAGCTGAATGTGGCTTCTTCATCACCGCATACACGAAGCATAAGAGCTTTTGTCAGTCGTCACTGATATTGTTATGTTCTGGCTGAACTCCATGTCTAGGGATTCGGACTGTGAAATACACGATCTCTGATATCGATGCAAGGATCACGGCTTATGTGAACAAATTAGAAGCACTCAAAACCAAATTTCTGGAGGGCATAGCAATTCAAACCGAAATCACTGTCGTTCGTATGATGAACGTAGTAAATGACGTCGGTAGGCACGAGTCTTTTTGACCGCGTTTGCACGCTCATGTACGCACTCCATAGCGGAGGCCATCACCCTGAACGACCTTCAATATGCGTTTGACGCCAGGTATAAGCAGGAGAAATGTTGTCTTCCTGGAACGCGCGAGTCATTCATCGGAGAGCTCTGTGACATTCTGAACGATCCTTCCGAAGATGCGCCGCGTGTATGCCTCCTCACCGGTGTTGCTGGGTCGGGCAAGTCGGCGGTGGCTCACTCGATTGCTCGACTGTACGATGAACAAAAGAGGCTTGGCTCGTCATATTGCTTCTCGAGCACTGATGTTGCTCGGCGGAATCCGCAAAACCTTTTCAGCACCATCGCACTTGACTTGTCCGACCATGATCAGCCATACAAGTCTGCTCTCTTGGGGATTGTAAAAGATGATAGGCCACTACGCAAGTCCACGTCGCCTCTCGAACAGCTGGAGCGGTTCATTATCGAACCTAGTAAGCGCCTCAACCCTGTAGGACCTTTGGTGATTGTCGTCGACGCTCTCGACGAGAGCGGGGACCGAGACAGCCGGCGACACCTTTTGCAAGCCATCTCAAAGCAGCTCGTGGAAAGTGCCTTGCCGACGAACCTTCGCTTCCTCATCGTGGCTCGTCCGGAGAGTGACATCCTTGACTCATTCCCATCAAACCACCATGTAGTTCACAAACAAATGGGTGATATTCCCGCGGAAACTGTCGATGAAGATATCAAGAGATTTGTCCATCATTCCCTTGATCAGTATCGTGAACTCGAGTTGTCTTGGCCCAATGGGCAGTGGTGTGAACTACTCGTCCGTCGCTCGCAGCATCTCTTTCAGTGGGCTGCCACAGGTTGCAAATTCATCCAAGCCATTGGAGTTAATCGTCGCAAGCGGCTCAATTTACTTCTACAGAGTGAAGACAGTGCCTCCGTTCGTCCCTTAGACAACCTGTATGGGACTATCCTGGGTCAACTATTTACGTCCGACGATGCCCGACAATCATTCCGGGAAGTAATGGCCATCATACTTGCGCTTCATGAACCCTTGTCTCTCGCTTCGCTCTCTGTACTTTTCGGCTCGAATGAGGACTTGAACGTGAGGGACGTCGTCAAACCGATGGGATCGCTTCTGGACGGGGTATATGACGAACACAAGCCGATTCGGCCCCTTCATACGTCTTTCCGTGACTTCTTACTTGATGAATCTCGCAGCTCGACCTTCCATGTCCGTACTTTACCCCACCACTCTTCGTCTCTTGGACGAGCGTTGCTAGCATGTATGCGACGAATGCTCAAGTTCAATATCTGTGACCTCAAGGATGCTAGGACACCGAATGCTGTTGTTCCCCACCTGGCCGACCACTTGGATGAAAAGATACCCTCCGACTTAGCTTATGCATGCCAATACTGGATGGACCACCTGCAAAACACTCCGTACACGCTAGAACTTTCGAACGAAGTGGCCTGCTTCTTCCGGGACTTCTTTCCCTATTGGATCGAAGCTATCAGCCTCCTCACCCTCACTTCCCCGCTATCCCCTATCCTACGTGCCCTAGAGACCTGCGCCAACCTACGAAATTGGACCCAGGTGAGATCATCTCTAACGATAAGTGGATAATACTGAATATTTTGGGAACTAGGACCCAGAAATTGCTATGCTAGCATCCGAAGCGTCCCGATTCATTCAGGTGTTCTCGCCCGTCCTTCGAGTATCCACTCCCCACTTGTATCTATCCGCTATACCCCAAACACCATCCAGCTCTCCTCTATGTAAACTCTGGGCTAGTCACCTGTTGAACCTTGTTGCTTCTGGGAATCCAGCCACTTGGCCATCAGAAGTTTATATCTTGGAAGGACATCTAGATGGGATTGCTTCTGTTGCCTATTCTCCTGATGGCAAGCAAATTGCCTCTGGCTCTTGGGATAATACCATCAGAATTTGGGATGCCACTACTGGTGAAGCCATGACTGGTCCATTCCAGGGTCACACAGATACTGTTCTCTCAGTTGCCTATTCTCCTGATGGAAAACACATTGTCTCTAGCTCAAATGATACCACTATCAGAATTTGGGACACATCCACTGGTGAAACTGTGGTAGACCTTTTCCAGGGTCACACAGATACTGTCAACTCTGTTGTCTACTCTCCCAATGGCAAACATATTGTCTCATGCTCAGATGACAAGACCATTAGGATTTGGGATGTGACTACTGGCAAGACTATAGCAGGTCCACTTCAAGAGCATTCTGCTGGTATTATATCGATTGCTTATTCTCCTGATGGAAGTCATATTGCCTCTGGGTCCCTGGACAGCACTATTAGAGTATGGGATGCTATCACTGGCAAGGCTATAGCAGGTCCATTCCAAGGCCACACTGATGCTGTCAACACTGTTGCCTATTCTCCTGATGGTAGGCATATAGTGTCTGGCTCAAGAGATAAAACCATCAGAGTATGGAATGCAACTACTGGTGGAATTGTAGCAGGCCCTTTCCAAGGGCACAGTGATAGTGTTTTCTCTGTTGCCTACTCTCCTGATGGTAAACATATTGCCTCCAGTTCTAGAGACAATACTACTATAGTTTGGAACATAGCCAATGGAGGGAATATGACAGGTCTACTCTATGGGCATGAAAATGCTGTCATGTCTGTCATCTTCTCCCCTGATGGCAGATATCTTGTCACTGGCTCTTCTGACAAAACCATCAGGGTTTGGGATGCCACCACCTATAAGATCAGGACAAGTCCATTCCAAGGACACACAGACTCTGTCTATTCAGTTGTCTTTTCTCCTGACAGCAAGTTCATTATCTCTGGTTCAAGAGACAATACCATCAAAGTCTGGGATACAGCTACTGGTGAATCTACAGCAGGTTCATTCCAGGGGCATACAGATTCTATTGTCACTGTCATCTACTCCCCTGATGGCAGGCAGATTGTTTCTAGCTCAGAGGACAAGACTATAAGAGTCTGGGATGCAATCTCTGGGAAAACTATAGCAGGTCCATTCCAAGGTCACACAGATGGTGTTGTCTCTGTGGCCTATTCTCCTGATGGAAGATATATTGCCTCTGGCTCCAAGGACCACACCATCAGGATTTGGGATGCAGCTACTAGCAAGACTATAGCAGGTCCATTTGAAGGCCACACAGACTCTGTCTACTATGTTGCCTATTCTCCAGATGGCAAGCAAATAGTGTCTGGCTCAGTAGATGGAACTGTTAGGATATGGGATGCAACCACTGGCAAAACCACAACAGAGCCATTCCAGGGTCATACAGATCCTGTCAATGCTACTGTCTATTCTCCAGATGGCAAGCATATTGTCTCTTGCTCAAGTGATAACACCATCAGAGTTTGGGATGCAACTAGTGGTAAGACTGTGGTAGGTCCATTCCAGGGACACACTGATATAGTCTACTCTGTTGCTTACTCCCCTGATGGGAAGTACATTGTCTCTGGATCTATGGACAAGACTATCAGATTGTGGGATGCAACCACTGGTGAAACTGTGGCAGGTCCATTCCAGGGGCACACAGGAGAAGTTAACTCTGTTGCATTCTCACCTGATGGTCACTATATTGTTTCTGGCAGTTCAGACTCCTCTGTCAAGGTGTGGAAAGTACAGCAACTTTTTTCTACCCATGATTTCTTGGTAGATGATGGTTGGATTCAATGTTCTAATGGTGATGTTCTTGGCTGGGTTACTCCTTGGAATAGGTGTCTGTTCTGTCTTCCCATCCACTCTCATGTGATGTGTTCCCACAGTTTGTACAAACTGGACATCCAGACTCTCCACAGTTCTTTGTTTAGAGAGTCCTGGGCTTCTTGTTGGCACTGAATTTCATGCTTCCTTCCATAGTTTTACTATGATTCTTCATATGCATGTAAATTTGTATTACTATATTTATGAAAATGCAACTGCAACAAGTTTGTTATGGCATGGTGGAGAGAACCATGTGACACAGAGTGAAGTAGAATTCACCTTGTTTGTTACCCCATAGGCTATTATCTCAAATAATTTGGGAAGGAAAAAAGGTATATGGCATCTGCATCTGCATGTGGCTATCATCACTGCTCCCTCTACAACTTATTGGAGCTGGGACGACCGTGCTCGATTTGGCAGGCTCCATGTTTGTCTTCACAATGTTAAGAGTCAAGGACATTATAAAATTTTGCACCAAGAGATGCCCAAGGACTAGGGTACGAAACAAAGGAGCGACAAAATTTTTAATTTAGGTCCAAGCTAACGGTTGCTGGGATTACCCTTCAGCGACCAGTCCATGCGCCTGAGGGTGCCACTTCAGTCGGACGGCAAGACCCCCCACCTTGTATCATTCCCATTTACACAGACCGCTCTTGCAGAGGGACTGGCATATCAATGCTTGATCCCTGCCTTACTCCCTCTGTCTGGCGAGTCCCTAAACAGCTCCGGAAGAGCGGCAGATAGCCCGAAATCCACCACCTTACCTGTCCATGTGCATGCTGTGTAACGTAAAGAACTGTCCATACATGGTTTCTGATCCGCGGAGGGGGGGGACGACTGACGGATGCAGCAAATAGGAACGACTTCCCAGAGCGACTCACCCTCGGACCGTTCGGTCCTCCCAATAGTTCTCAATAATGCTTGTACATGGCGTATGGGGCTACTACAACCACTTGCTGTAGTATGTATCCTGCCTTCCCCTCGTTGCCATCGCGTCGTGATGGCAGTGTGTATGCCTTCGCCCCACCCCGGTCGTTGCATCACGGTGGTGGCGGCGGTGGCGGCGGTGGTGGGTGTGTCCTCCCTCCTGCCGTCAT
>JBBPJT010000414.1:0-24855 GCA_038088895.1 Xerocomus potaroensis | reverse complement strand
GCCCTTGGCACCAAAATCTTTCACGTTGCGGAACACTTGATATGAGACTGGGTTCGGATTGAATGGGGATGTTCCCTGGTGTTGGACTGTCTCCAGCCAATAAGGTTCAGTTGATGAAGCGGTGCCGATGCCAAGAGGACCCGAGCAGGACGAGCCGAGACTGGACACTGTTCGAGAAACACTCGACAGGGTGCTGAAAAGGAGCAACGCAGAGGTTAGCCACATGGTTTGGATGGAAAAGGAGGATATCACGAAGAGAGTAGATGAACTTGACGAGGGGAACTGAGGGCTTATATACACATCATCATCCGAAGCTTTGCAAACAAGGCTTTCCCAATCTAAGAAGAATGAAACCATCTGACCACAGTGTGCTATTTCAGGTCGCGAGGAATCGATGACAAATTAATTAAGGGTAGTTAGTAATGGATAAATCGAGCGTCTTTCGCTGGCACTGACCTATGATGATGCGACCTGCTTTTCTGTCGGCCGGAAATCAACCGCATTTCAAATTGAAGGGCATGTGGCCTCCGGACGGAGTACGTTCAAAAATCAAGAAGTGGCGGTGATGAACATATGACCAGTTTTCGACTTGATCAGTATGCTGACAGTAGCGATGTGTGATCGTGCTACGTGTTCGAAGCCTTTAATTCCTTGGATTGACTTGATGGTCCGTGGTACCATACGTCCAAGACCCGCAAAACACGTCTAGATCCATTCGGATCACAGTCGCATGCACCATCGCATGGGTTCACTCACCTTCAAATCAAGCAATACAATGTTAATTGAACTCTGCTTGCTTGTCCCTAGATGTTCCCCCGTGAAACGTATAAGTTTTGGACAACGAATGCAAAGCTACGACATCCCACAAAATTCTGCAAAGATCAGTGCTAGAGCCGAAACATCCTGTATTGTGTGGCGCGTATGTATGTGGAAAAGAGCCCATCAAGGGAAGCACGTACCATTGGAAAGGATTCCACGGTAATTCGAGAAAAGAATATGCCAAAGGGTACGAAACCGGGCCACCACACTTGAAAGGCACTTTGAACGGACGCTGAGAAGAATGGAAAACAAGGTAACAAAGACAGTGCGGAGGCCGCCCGGTCAACCGCCTCGAACGTGAGAAAGGCAGAGATAATACATTGGGCTGTCATATGTGAGATGGTGATAGTGTGCTCCGCGTGGCCGCATCATGCAACGCAAGAGCCCGAAATGTAACATGCAGACAACCAAAGGGAACGAACTTTGATGGTCCCGACTCGGAATTAAGTCAGGGTCCGTTCACCTCATGCACTTTCGCTAGGCTCATCATTTTTGCTCAAGGATGTGACAAGGACGGCAATTGTCAGTCCGCACATTGAGTTCAGGCCCCGGCAGAACTATGATAGTTATCTAGTTTGTAAAACTGGCAAGAAGGATAGTATAGCTTTCCGTATTAACTCGAATGTGTCTCATGTAGGGACCGTGTCTCTCTCACCGTATGCCACAGCGGCCCCGTTCAGAATAGCCATGAGACGGATATTTTCACGCCTGAGGGAAATGTCGAGACCGAGACGCAAGAATGTGGGGCTAAGAAGAGGAGCACAGCATTTCTGGCAACGTTCGTCACTCATCCAGGTTTTACATGAAATTTTTAGCTTTTGCTGCAACAAGTCTATAGAAGCGACACATCCCGAATGCTAGCTACACCATCATCGCAAATCCCAAGTTCGCATCCAATGCAGACTGCGCCATGCGAGTATTCACTCGACAAGGCGAAATGCGGTACAGTGTGCACTATTCGAGGATCGCGTCGCTGTCCCGTCCCAATTGACCATGGGAAGCCAATACTCGGCGGCAATCCGAGAGGCCGGGTCTCAAGGCCTAGGCTGGACTTGCACACGAGAACCAAGAGCCGAGAAAGAAAACGTTCTTGAGGTCGATTCGAAACAAAGGAAGGAGGTCAACGAATGCACAAGAGATTTGCGCCCTACCCGAAGTTGGCGCTAAATCATAAGGTGCATCCGGGGAGGATGTAGAGTGAACGTTGGGGGTGGCCGGCGGCCAGGGAATGTCGATGTCGAATCTAAGTGGTTCACAGTGCATGTGTGTGCGTTGTCGATGGATTGTTAGGCGTGCATCGCTGGGTTATTGCGGATTTTTTCGTTTGTAAGGTTTTTTTTTCGAATATTTTCTAGACTGCATCGCGTCAGAACACGATAGTGCGTGGTAACCAGACAACACATCGAGGATGGATAGGCGGGGAGATCGAGGCGGCGCATCTGATTTTCTCTGCCGAAACGTGTAAGCATCGAAGGGTCGAAGATAAAAGATCGAACACGCGCCATTACCGAGAACATACTGGATCCAAAGGAAGAAAAAGAGGTAAAGGAGGGACTCGAGTTAACTTGAATCAATGATCAGATGTGGGGCAGGTAAACCAAGAAATCTTGCTCGAAGGACCGTACGCAGGACAACGATACTCACATCGGCAACAATCCACACGAAAATGGGGCATGTCCCAGTACCTGCGGCGCGCGCAAATCAGTGATACAGAAAAGGCGTCACGGATGGTGAACTCATGCTGCACAATGACAAACGAGTCTCAAAGTACCACGACGCCATTCGAAACCATCTTCGTGGGGGATATGCAGAATGCGATGAAGAAAGACAAAAGAAGAGGAGTGAACGAAGTGACGGTGCTAGTTGCGCGGACGACCGCCCTTTATACCCTTTCACAGATCCTTAGCGTCGCAGTACTCAATGACAACTTACAACCCGCATTCTCATTCGAGGACAAACCTGCAGAGTTTACAGGCAAGTTTCAGTATGGGAAGATCCCGACATTCGAGAGCACGAGTGGGTTTAGGCTGATCGAAGGGACAACGATTGCATTATCGTGAGCAGTTCAGTGCTTTCCTGGGGTGACCCTCCATTGGGTTGACTTGTATTCATCCCAGTGAGTAGCATCGGCACCAAGGTAGACCTGTTAGGTACCACCAAGGAAGACGCCGCGCTCGTCGACCAATGGGTATATTACACCGAACATAAGCTCCGCTTTCTCACCCAAAACATTGGAGGATCGTGTTTTCACGCCCTTAAGTCTCGAGGTGAGTACCCAGCGCGTCGGATGCGCAACGCTGGCGTCTTGATACTACTCTGCTGTAGGCGATCAACCAAGACAAGGAACGTCTCGTCCGTGCACTGAATTACCTCGAGTCATACCTCGGGATGCATCCGTCTGGTTACCTTGTGTTGGACAGGTTGACGCTTACCGACCTGGTTCTGGCATACCGCCTGGGTTTCCACGCGTCTTCGCTCGGAATTCCAGAGTACAACCAATACGCGGGCGTTCATGGGCATTACGAAAAGGTGACTGGAGACGACAGGATCAAACAGACTGGGACACGGACAAATTTGTGGATGAGCCGATTCATCATACCCGTCCTGAGGGGGTACGATGGAGTCGATGTACGATTTTATTTGAATGAGAACCATTTTGATGGGCGTGGTAACTAACAAATCACCTTGGCCTTCAAGGGTCCAACGACCTTTACCTGGTCGACATTCACCATAAGCATTGCATTCTGGTGGGCCCATTCAATTGTCCATTGTGCATCAAAGGCATTGAACTCCAATAAGACTCTGTAAACATGTCATTTGGAAGTGCAATGTTTCACCTCTCTTTCTACAAACATGTGATGTACCAAAGATTATCATGTACATGTGCATATGTTTGTAGCTACAGTATGAGAGAAAATGATGAAATTTAGTTCCAGCAGGAATTCCAGGAATTCCCAAACAAAGGATCATGAATGCTATGAACACCAGGTTGGCAAATGCCATGAGGAGATATGACCAAAGAGTGAACAGGCATACAAACTGAATACCTATTCCAAGAAGGAATCCAACCAAAGAGAGAGCCACAAGAGGATTGAATCCAGCCATCATGTAATATTAAATCTCTAATTGAAGTAAGCTCTTGTACTTTCCAAACCTTGATACATCCATCTTTAGATCCAGAGACAATGTGGACATCATCAGGAGAATAGGAAATAGAGCTGACACCCCTTATATGCCCTTGGAATGGACCTGTAACAGTGTGGCCAGTAGTTGCATCCCAAACTCTAATAGTCTTGTCAATTGAGCCAGAGACAATGATTTTGCCATTAGGAGAATAGGCAACACAGCTGACACAGTCTTTATGCCCCAGGAATGGACCTATTGTTACGTAGTGAGCCAGCAGCTTCGAATGGCGGTGACTACGAGGGCGACAACAAGATAAAGGACGAGAGTGAGCAGCACGGCAGAAGAGAAGATCGCTAAGGCGACGTCCACTAGGATAGTCGCAAGAATGAAGGCAGCAATGACGATGAACGTGATACCGAAAAGGAAGTCATCAAGGACGTAGGTCTGGATGACGGGACGAGGAGGGGTGGCGGGAAGGAATCCTCAGGGCTCGGCGGCGGAGTGAGGAGGAACATTGGCAATGGGATCCTCAGGGCTGTGACGAGCGGAGTGAGGAGAAAGCCACAAGAAGCTACAAGCCCACACTTAGGCAAGTAACGATGTTAAGATTAAGCTTAGAGCTACTACAGGGAAAGCACTACTACTTATACTACCAGCTATGGCGCACAGACCATGCTGACTAAGCGCTATCTATAGGAAAGCCCTCAACCCTGGTGCAAGGGTTGACCTAATGGGGAAACGCCCTTAGCCCTGGGCGTAGCATGAGGTAAGCTATTAACAGGAATGGCCACGAGGCAGAAGCAAAGAAGGCCCCGTGGCAAACACGTGTACGGCACGTTGCCGGTAATACAGAACGACCTAGGAGACAAGCGTTATCCTAAGGTCAGGAACAGGAACACAAAGACAAGGGAAAGATCTATATCGTATACCGTAGGGGATGGCGTGGAGGACTAGGAAAAAGGATATCGTCTTAGACAACAATCATCAATAGGGTGGGAAACATAGTAAAACCGTAACACCTATTATAATATGACCAGTAGTTGCATCCCAGATTCTAATAGTCTTGTCAAATGAACCAGAGACTATATTCTTCCCATTAGGAGAACAGGCAACACAGTTGACCCAGTCCTCATGCCCCTGGAATGGACCTGCTATAGTCTGGCCAGTAGTTGTGTCCCAAACTCTAATAGTTCTGTCAAATGAGCTAGAGGCAATATTATTCCCACTAGGAGAATAGGCAACATAGCTGACACAGTCTTCATGCCCCTGGAATGGATCCACTACAGCATGGCCAGTAGTTGCATCCCAAACTCTAATTGTGTTGTCAAATGAACCAGAGGCAATATTCTTCCCATCAGGAGAATAGGCAACACAGCTGATACTGCCTTCATGCCCCTGGAATGGACCTGCCACAGCACACCCAGTAGTTGCATCCCAGACTCTAATAGTGTTGTCATTTGAGCCAGAGACAATACTCTTGCCATTAGGAGAATAGGCAATACAGTTGGCCTGGCCTTCATGCTCCTGGAATGGGCCTGCTATAGTCTGGCCAGTAATTGCATCCCAAACTCTAATAGTGTTGTCATTTGAGCCAGAGACAATGTTCTTGCCATTAGGAGAATAGGCAATACACTGGACCTGGTTTTCATGCTCTTGGAAAGGACTTGTAACAGTGTGGGCATCCCAAACCCTAATAGTCTTGTCATCTGAGCCAGAGACAATGTTTTTGCCACTTGGAGAATAGGCAACACAGTTGACATAGTGTTCATGCCCCTGGAATGGACCTGCTACAGCATGGCCAGTGGTTGCATCCCAAATTCTAATAGTCTTGTCAAATGAGCTGGAGACAATATTCTTTCCATTTGGAGAATAGGCAACACAGTTGACCCAGTTTTCATGCCCCTGGAATGGACCTGCTATAGTTTGGCCATTAGCTACATCCCAAACTCTAATAGTGTTGTCATTTGAGCCAGAGACAATACTCTTTCCATTTGGGGAATAGGCAATGCAGTTGACCCAGCCTTTGTGCCCTTTGAATGGACCTGCTATAGTCTGGCCAGTAGTTACATCCCAGACTCTAATAGTGTTGTCATTTGAGCCAGAGGCAATATTCTTCCCATTGGGAGAATAAGCAACACAGTTGACCCAGTCTTTATGCCCCTGGAATGGACCTACAACAATGTGGCCAGTAGTTGCATCCCAAACTCTAATAGTCTTGTCAAATGAGCTGGAGGCAATATTCTTCCCATTGGGAGAATAGACAACACAGCTGATCAAGCACTTATGTCCCTGGAATGGACCCACTACAGTATAACCAGTAGTTGCATCCCAAACTCTAATAGTCTTGTCATTTGAGCCAGAGACAATGTTCTTCCCATTTGGAGAATAGGCAACATAGTTAACACAGTCTTCATGCCCCTGAAATGGACCTGCCACTGTGTGACCAGTAGTTGCATCCCAAACTCTAATAGTATTGTCTTTTGAGCTAGAGACAATGTTCCTGCCATTTGGAGAATAGGCCACACAGTAGATGCTACCAGTGTGCCCCTCTAGGTTATGAACTTCTGATGGCCAATCAGTTGGATTTCCAGAAGTGACTGACACATGCTTCAGAAGGTGACCAGCCCAAAGGTTACACAGTGCAGAGTTCAAAGGTGTCTGAGGAATGGCTGATAGATAGATATGGGGTGTAGATCCTCTAATGACAGGCGAAAACACTCGGATGAATCGGGATCCTTCTAAGGCCAGCGTCACGATCTCTTGGCCCTAGTATCCATCTTTGTCAGCATGCTCTATTCATCATCGTGCTTTAACCTTACCTCGGTCCAATTGCTTAGCAAGTCACAGGTTTCGATAGCACATATCATGGGAGAGAGTGGGGAGGAGAGGGAGAGGAGGCTGATCACTTCAAGCCAGTAGAAAAAGAAGTTCTTGAAGAAGTGCGTCACTTCCTCCAACAATTCCGCAGGATAGCCGGCATCTTGCAAGTGGTGCATCCAATATTGGCATGCATATGACAGGTGGGGAGGGATTCCTTTTTTGACCCGAGTAGCCAAGTTAGGGACAGCAGCATTGCGTACCCGGCCATCCTCAAGGCCACAAATGTTGAACTTGAGCTTGCCCTGCATGCAAGAAAGCAATGCCCGTCCGAGGGACAGGGAGTGGCGGGGAGCGATCTGGACATGGAAATTTGAACTACGAGTCACGTCCAGCAGGAAATCGCGGAAAGAAGTATGGAGGGGGCGAATTGGATTGTCTCTATCAAGCACACCATCGAGGAGCGATCCCATTGGTGTGATGATATAACCAACACCTAAAGGTTGCTTCGAGCCGAACAGAGCAGAGAGGGAGTTCAGGGAAAGAGGTTCATGAAGCGCAAATAAGACAGCCATTACGTCCCGAAAGGATTGTTGGGCCTGATCGGACGTGAACAGATGGGTTAATATAGTTCCGTAAAGCTTATCTAGGGGACCAATGGAGCCACTGGCGTCACTTTGCAAAAGTAACTTGAGTTGGTCGCAGGGGTTGACCCCGACGGCACGAATGAATTTGCACGCGGTAGCGGCCCACTGAAAGAGACGTTGAGAACGGCTAACGAGCAGATAGCACCATTCCTCGTTAGGCCAGGACTCTTCGAGTTCGCGATGTTGGCGGAGAGATTCATGGACAAACCTCTTGATATCTCTATCCACGGTCTCCTCGCCAATGTCGCCCATCTGTTTATGAACCAGGCGGGGACTAAGTGGAAATGCATCAAGGATGTCCCTCTCCAAGCGGGCTGTGATGAGGAAGCGAAGATTCGTTGGGAATGTGTTTTCTATCATTCTTTTAATGGCCTGTAATAGTGATTGACGACCTTCTTCATCACCGCTTTCGTCGAGGGCATCGATGACAATGACCAAAGGCCCAATAGAGTCAAGATGCTTGCTGGGTTCGAGGATGAACTTTTCCATTTGCTCCACGGGAGATGTCGACTTGCGCAGCGTGCGACTGCCCTTAACAACACCCCACAGAGCGGATTGATACTGAGGATCGAGGTCGGAGAGGTCACGCGCAATGGTGCTAAAAAGGTTTCGGGGGTTCCGCTTCGCAACATCCATGCTCGAGAAGCAATATGACGAGCCCAGTCTCTTTTGCCCGTCGTACAGTCGAGCGATCGAGTGTGCCACTGCAGATTTGCCCGATCCAGCGACACCGGTGAGGAGGCACACTCGAGGTGCATCTTCGGCAGGATCGTTCAGGATGTCACAGAGCTCTCGAATGAACAATTCGCGTGTCCCCGATAGGCACCCCTTTTCTTGAATGTATCGAGCATCGTCTGCATACAGCATGTCGTTCAAGTCGATGGTCCCCGCTATATCGCAAATTCATGAACATATGGCTTTCTCAGGAAGGGTCACACTTGCCGACATTCTCCACCTCGTTTATCATACGAACGACGGTAATCTCTGTCTGGAGTGCAACGTCACCTAGGAAGGAAGCTTTGAGTTCTTGTAACTTGTTTTGATAAACGGTGATCCTCGTATCAATGTCAGAAAATGCATATTTCGCAGTCCGGGTCCCTAGATACACCAGGGGGATAAGCTCTAGTCGACGTCGTACGAGAGGTAGACTAACAGAAGTTCTTTTGCTTGGCATACTTGATGATGAAGTAACCACACTCCGTCAGCTGCTGGAGTAAAAGGATGATGGTATCTTTGTGCTTCTTGATTTTCTTCAACGGTTCAGCCTCGTGAACAAACGAAAAGACGCCGCTCATCGTGCCTGCCAAGCGAATGATGCTTTCGTCGCGATTGCCTTGGTTTATGAGCGCCTGTACGAATTATCGATCGCGATCATCGACAATACGAATAATGCTATTGAGGGACAGACAGACCTTGTCCACGGTTGATATAACAGACCAAGCTAGGGATACATACGGATGAACCTATGCCACCTTCAGACAACGAAAAAGATGGAGGGGACGAATGACACATACTGATGAGAAACCCGTCACAATTTCGTCAAACAACTTCAATCTCTTCAATAGGGTTCCCCACGTGGTCTCAAAAGTCTGCACCTCCGTGGAGATATTTGCACCAGTGTCTACCACAGCACTTAGGATGTCAACGGCTGCGGGTGTGGAACCGAGTGGGCCAATCGTTTCTGCCATCCGACCGATGGTGTGTGCAGCTTGAAGTTCAGTAGCATCAGCGCCCCCCTGTGGTTGGGTAGTGAGCGCGAACTTGATTGTAAGACCGGTGAGATCAGATCCATCGGAGGTATCCTTGCGAAGACGTTCTTCGAACACTTTTATCGCAGAGATCGCATCAGCAGAAAACAACACAAATGGATCTTTCATACCGCCATCGTTCATTTTTTCTGTTATCTCGAGGACCGTGTACGAGAGTGTCCCAACGAGTTCGACTTGCTTCCAAGGAGCATGGTGTTTCTGATAAATACTGACAAGTAGCATGGATGTATCGTCTCCGTTACTGATAAGAATTGGTTTCTCGGAGCAAATCCAAAGGTGAATACAAACAAGAACAATGTTTCATTCCAACAAGTGCAATTCTGTTTCTCTTTCATCAAGGGTATCTGCCGTATAGTGTTTTCTATAGAAAACTGGGCGTAGAATTTTCTTGCAACAGGGACCTTGTGTCGTGATTGGTTCCAAAGTTCGATGTCTGAAGGAAAGTCAACTCGGATGGATTATTTATCTAGCATCGTCAACTGCAGTACCTGTAATGGTGACCGTTTTCGCCCTTGAGACCACCCTCAGTATATTCCAAGAAAAGCGTGAAGCAATGCGCACATTAATGTGTCCGCCTCTTCTGAGTCTGATGGGCTGTATTCGAGTTGAGAGTGTGAATACGAGAGTCAGTGTATAGCGTGCAGCACGGTTCCGCACGGCCCGATGACCCGACATAATGTGGGAATACGGGTACCGATCGGGGAGCGCGCGACTAGATACGATGGTGTGCGATATGCAACGGACTGAGGTGTTACAGTGCGAAAAAAAAGAAAGCCTTATATACTGTACTATGAAATCATACGCAAAAAGGAATGGGTACTCGAATACCCGGGAAAGCACTGGAATACGAAGAAAACAACATACGCGAGAATGCTACAAACCAGGTCCATACGATGTGACGTCGGCGCGCAATAGTGGTGCTTTCGTGCACGCGCTCACCGGTAATAGTGTCGGTCCGATCCCGGTCGTGGCTGCGCACGCGCTTGGATTTCCAACACATAAGTCACTAGTCGACCATACGGCGATTCTCTATGCGTACACCAACACAATGAAAGGTATCCGGCCAGGAATTCACCGATCACGCATACACACGTACAATCACCTCCGCTCAGTCTAAAGCGATTATCTCCTTCTCTCAATTTGTAGTATCCATCCACGTCCTTGACGGTGTGTCTGCCGCATTCCAAAGCCATCGTTTGGATGGTCAACGATCCAGTATACCACTTTTGAAATCCTGCAGCCGACTCCAAGGTTGGAGCGAACGAGACGTGCGCTGGGACATCAGTCCAACAGCAAGAAAAATGCAGATGAGTTCTCCTCTGCGCGCCGTCAGTCTGACATTCTAGTACATCAAGGTGGAACGAGATCACACAGCACATCGTCGGTCGAGTCATTACTAACATCTCCCAGGGAATTCCCGAGGGGTATGCTTTCTCTCAGGACAAGGGCGCACATGCGGCGAGACTAGCGATGCATTCAGTGCATGACTAGCCAAAGACAACATGGATAATATTCTTGAAGGCATCCCAGACGGCATGGATACATCTGGAGAGTTCAGGGGCACTCACAGAACAAGTGTTAAACATCAATCTCCTGGTGCGGAAAACGAGAGTATGGTGGGAGGATAACAACCGTCCGGATCCCAGCTAACTGGCTGCTTCGAATAAGCAACATGAGACGCTGGTAATGTACCTGAAAGTGCAGCCAGGCTATTGCATTTGTCCCTAAGGCTACCCGAAGACGCAACAAGTTCGGAGGGTATATTGAACATCTCGACAGCGATGGCCCGCTAGACTGCGGATGCCGCCGTAAACGAAGCGACCAAGTGTGTGTCCATCAATCGAACGTACGTGTCTCATGACTCCCTCCACACCCAGGTTCTCCCGCCCTACCTCCTTCGCCTTTGTCCCCATTACTACCGTCGTGCTCGATCAGGAGGAAACTGTCACTCTTTGGGTTATTTCCCTCTGCCGGCACATCTTTGTCGGTATTGTACGAGCTATGCGAAGTATCACTCAGCGTCACCAATGATGGAGAACCCTAACATTATTGAAGTATCACTACATATAGGTAAGTAAACGATGTTGGAATGAATGAGTAAAATGAATATACCCCAGCGATCACCGATGGAGGACGCTGAGGTACAAGGGACGTGACTGGTAACATGACGAACGAAGACGGAAGATGAGGTGTTCAACGGGTGGTATCACCTTTTACCATCATTTCTGCAACCCTCCTTGCAGTGTCCGCGTTTATTTTACAGCGATCCGTCAACACCCTCATAATATCCTTTTTTTTCAGGCTCTTCTTCATGGGGAGAAAACTCTTCATCCCCTTAGCAATGCCCGCGAACCAAGAGTACGCTTCGGGTGAAAAGGCGTTGCCCCTGCACGCGCAATTTTTAAGTAGCTCGCGTATCGTCTCTTGTGACTCCTCGTACTTGAGGCCTTCCGCGGGACCATCGTCCTCGACGGTGGTAATACAAGCATGGCCATCGCTCTTAATACCGTAATGTTCGATATGAGTCTTGTTTCTTGTCCACCAGTCCTCCATTTCAACTTCCCACTCGAGGCCGGTGAAAACGAGGGCTATAGGCACCTTTGTACTGCAGAGACACTCGCAGAACAATAGGTAGTTGCTTTGCGCAGTCGTCGTCATTCTGCCTCCGCGCATGCAGAATAGCAAAAGGTGGATGCCCCCAGCGGCGTTGAGCCTATTGATGAGCTCGTGGGACTTTTCAATAGCCCGCAAGAAGTCATTTTCCGCCATCTGGGGTTGCTCGAGGCCGATAGTATCAAATATAGCGAAATTTGAGCCATCAATATGAATATCGTAACGTGTGGACTGCATCGTGCAACCGTTGACGCCCGATGAGACTCGTGCAATATTTTTCCGGGCGATGAGATTGATGACAGAACTCTTCCCTACACCAGCTTCACCGAAAAGGACAACGTTGATAGTGCTAGGGTGGACTTGAGGCAGGGGATCCGAGGATGAATATATGACATCAGCAGTATTCGGCTGCGCCAAATGCTCTTGTGATGTGTCTACTGGGTGACGCACACATGAACTCCACTTGAATAGTAGCCATTCGTTCAAACGTTACCTTTTTCGCCGTGGAGCCGGCCATTGGTCGTGGTCGACTGGACACGACGTGATGGATACTCGGTAGATGACGTTCGTCCTAAGCGAGTAGGTAAGAGTTCTGCATGAAAGAAGCCTTCATTCGAAAGTTACCATCCACAGAAACTCGACCACCTTCAGGCTTGGAACCCCCGGTAACCGACGTGGAGGAATTGGAGATGGTTTTGGGAGAATTGTGCCTCTTGGGAGACTGTACATCATTAGATGTGGAGAGGAATATCCGGGACTAATTGAACGAGAGCCACCCAGTTTGCGAACATCAATGATGAAAGTCGTGAGGGAAAGATCATACCTTCAAAAATGAGGCCGCCATCGTCAAGGACAGTCTGAGCGAATCCTGTTTTCTGGAGAAGTAGAATGGTGGGAGGTCAAACGTGAAGAGGTCAGATCAAGGTTCCAAAGTTATTCGGCCTGCCTCATGGCAGACCATGCGGCCAGGTGACGCTTCGAAACTTCACTGGTGGAGAAGTTACCTCGAGTGACTATGGGGCTGTGCCAGGAATAGTAAAAAGGTTGAGCCCATAATACATATGGATCCCTGGTATACGAGAACTAGAACGTCGCTGCATTGTCATCTCATGGTAGGAATCCGTTGTTCATGCATGCATTAATGATGATCCTCACGATCCCATTCTTGCACGGTCGCCGAACTTATTCGCAGGATGCAGTGCAGAATTTGAATTCTGTTCCTCGCGAACTGCACGGAAATGACCCACATGTCCCTCAGGTCGTTGGAAGACAGGGTGCTTCGAAAAGACTGTCCCGGATTGTTCGGACCTATAGCTCTTGATACAGATGACTCTCGCTATATTGGAATGTGTTGTTAATGCCCACCGCCCTAGCCCCGTTAATGATAGACATCAGTTCTGGGGCATTCAAGAAAGGCGCTGAATGCAACCAACCGGACGATCACGCAGCACGGATACCTCCTGTTTGAACGGTACAGCCACTAGCTTATATAACCAGCGGTACAGTACTATACTCTTTAGCGACTACTAACTAGCATAAAGGTACAGTCAGTACTCACTTATTATTTAGTGTCTGCTGACTAGGATAAAGAAACCTTGCCCTGCAAACAGAGCCAACATAACATCCACTTGGCTGCGCTTGCCATTAATACTCTTTAGTGATTAGTGATGAGACCGATAAGCTTCTGCTTGGATTCGGCTGTCCGAGCACGCCCCTGAATGGCAGTGATACAGGCGTGGCCGCCAACCAACTCCTTGAGATGAGATGAATTTTTATGCCACCAATCTTCCATGACCGGTTCTCTCTCCGGCTGAGTTACCAGTAAGACCACCGATGCACATGGCCGACGTGAAATGGCGCAAAGGTCCCTATAGTATTTTCATACCATTCAGAGTGACTGTGTAACCAGCGCTCGCTCGCGTGCATGGCTTGGCATTGTTGGAGATGCGGGTGGGAGGGCTAGGCCCAAGGAGGTTGACGTCCCTGTTTCTCCAAGAAATACAATGTGGCACTGAATCAGTGGTAGATTTGATATCAGCGTATTGGTGTCATGCAATTACACACAAAACTTGGCACATACTAAAACTGGAGCTATAAATCCGCATTATTTTGAGGGCACTGAACAAAGGGTCCTCAATGTGATCCCGTAGGCCTTAAACTCTATAGAGGGAGGGACAGCGATCCTTGTGTAGCACCAGTAGGCAGTAAGTGCTAATGGACCCTCGAGAGGTTTCGAGGGGATGATGGATTAGATTCGACTGGCAAAGGTTCAACTGAAGTCGCCTAATAAGAATTCTGATGAGCACACGATACACACAAGGCTCAATTTCATGTGTGAAATGTGATGTGTCTGGAACCAGTGCGGGATCAATCGATCATTAACCAAATCTTCTCATTGGAGATAGCGTAATTTCTATTGAGATGCATAGCATCAGACCACGACGCACGGGTCGTTACGGTAAGACCCTACCGACACGCCTTATCCAGGCGGAATTTGGCGCTCGATTGAGGTTGAGGGGTTTATCTGGATGTGTTAGATGTAAACTCAGCTCACCGACTTAAAGTTGCGCCACGAGGGCCTGATCCTGAAGAGACATAGGTCCACTGGGTCAAAACATCGCAGGAAAACACTGTCAATCGCGCTTTTGTTATGTAATCCTGGATATTACACGGCAGGTGGGTGCATTGCAGCCACCCCGCGCCAACCCACTGCCGGTTAGTCTGATGGAAGACACGCACATCCTGTGGGTCAGCTCCATAAAGCATAACTCTCGTAAGGCGGATCCGGGCATGGCGGAGAAGCCTCAGCAAATGACGTAGCCGGCGGCGTATCAGGAAGCATACAGCAAGGTGTTGGAGCATCGTCCCTACACGAGAATGCCCAAAATTTTGCAACTGCAAACCGAGCAAACGGGCTAAAAATCAATCTTGGTCCCCGAGGCTTGTTGAGGCGTCTCGAAGCTCGAAAGGGACTGGTGTCGAAGTGCACGAGCACGTGTAATCTCATCGCTTCGCGCCAATGTTTGATTATTCTGACGTACAAAACTCTCGGTCAAAAAACCTACCAACAAAATCCCACAGAGGCCTGAATAAAATAACATAATCACGAGTGGCATTTCCCAGATATCGATCGAGACATGTCGGATCTGTGAGAGGTATTGTACGAGCCCAGGGCCTGAATTAGGAATATGCATTGCTTGGCTTCAGATTCACGTGTTAAACATGACAATTTGCTCCCTCCCGGTCCTATCGATTTGAACGAGCCTCTCCGTTACACAAGAATAGAGCGCCCTTGTACCCACGATGGCTTCTTTTGGTTGATTTAGGGGCATCGCATGGTTAGGTGCCATAAGTAGTGCATGGAGTAGCTGGGCAATGTTTACTTGGTGGGGAGCGAGACCAGTGGTTGTGGAGGTGAAGGACAAGATCGAAGAGGTAGGCGAACTAGGGGAAGGCGATTGAGAAGCCAATGATTCGATGAGAGCGCCGACAAAAAAAGGGCGGTAGAGATGTAGTCAATATTAGATGAAGAAATGTTTGGGTACGTACAGTGTTCCCTTCGCTCGAGATGGCTTCTCGCCACCCTTACTGGGGAGCAGAATTTCACCAATGGTATCCCATACCCGCTGCTGTGGCACTGAGATATCTGAACATGATTGACCTTCAGTCAAAGGGGTGCTCATCTGTGGCTGCGTATCTTCCAACATAGTTGATGGTGATTCGGCTGGCGCAGACGGAGGTACCTTTGAGAGTACCACAGTCCTTTCTTCGTCTGGATTGCTCCCGACTCCCAGGTCTAGTGCATCGGGGCCATGTTCGGGCTCGAATTGGACGTGAAAGTAGACTCAAATCGTCGCGCAAATCATCCGTAGCGTCTTCATCCTTGTCTTTCTGTACCTGCGGCCCGCCGAACACACGTCATCCCCAGTCAGGCCCTCCGAACCCTTTTTTCGCGGTACACCAGCAGCCAGGCGAGCAAACACCGGTTTTGGAGGCACTTGTCCCGAGCTATCAAATGAAACTGTGGACAGTGCCGCAAAGTCGGGATCTTCTCCCAGAAGCCTGCCGGTAAATCGCAGCGTACATGGGGATGCAGGTGTAGTGGGAAAAAACACGTCTTCATGGTTTTCCGGCTCTGGGAACAGCGAGAGCGATTCCCTAGGATAAGGTTTAGACGCTGCCTTTGGCTTTACGACTGCTTTGGGCTCGTTTGATTGCAAGAGGGCATTTTCCTGCAATGCAATGAAGAACTGATAAAGTTCGTGCAAGGAGCTAATTTCACCTGGCTTCGTGACTCCGCGAGACGATGTTGAAGATCGCTGATCCGATGTTCTGCCTCCGCAACGCCAGTAATTGGGTGTGTTGGTCCTGAAGCCGCTCCTGTGCTGGTCAGCTGTATATATCGGATGTTCAGTCTTAGCTCGATTGAACACCGTGCAACAGACCTGCCACGAGGTCTCGTTTAGTTTTTTCGGGCTTTGTCAAGTTGCTTGATACTTGAGCACAGCATGTACGTACACCTCGAGTTCGTACACCTCGGATTTGAACCTCTCCCCTCGTCTGGTAGGCTGCTTCCTGAGGGGAGTAGCACCATGGAATTCGACGCGAGAAATCTCGCCGTGACGTGGGCCATTGTCCGGTTACCTGCGGACATCGGCATCTGGGGGAGGTACGAGTGTGAAAAGGCCGGGTCCTGACGCATCGATGTCACGAATGAGGTCGCCAAGGGCGGTATCGAACACAGCGCGTGAAAGGGATCGCGTTGCTTTGAATGGACACGACGGCAGCCGCAGAGGCTCATATTGCCTTGGCTGCCGCTGTGAGGTGGTCGATGCGGTCGGAGAGCGGCCATGTCGTCGCCGTCGTCGTCGTCTCACACCGTCATTGCGGCCATTCAAGGTTTTGGTAGATGGGCACATGACAGCAAGCCACCGTCCCCGACCGCTCCGACACACAACGCGGATATGCCCACGCAAGGCCGTAGCGACCCCCGCCGTCCCCCAGCGACACAATGTCCCGACTCCGCGATTCTCGCACTTTTGGGCAGTCCACGTATCCACCTTCATTTTGGCCATGGCACCGCTTGCACTGGCTCAAGACAACCATCACTTAGGCGCTCGTTTCCTGGGCTCGGACCCCGCTTCAGCCTCTCACATCGGCCGACCTCAACGCGTCTTACCAAAACATCGTCTCCGCAAGTCTGGTTCAGACTCGCTCTCATATTAGGTCAGAGATTCTTTGCTATCATGTCTTCTGCTGCCACTTCTAGCGCTGCGAACAAGGTGCAGCAAGAATGTGGGGCCAAAGGAGATGAGCACAGCATTGAACAACGTTCAATACAAAGTCTACGAAACCGAAAAAATGCGGTCTAGTGTGCGCTATTCGAGGATCGCGTCACAGTCCCATCCGATTGACCATGGGAAGCCAATACGCAGGGCGGCAATTCAAGAAGCCAGGCCTAAAGACATACCGCCATCCGTGCACCATCGCGTAATGCGTCTGTCGAGCCCAGTGCGGCGTCGAGTCATGCGACTCGACCCTCTACAACGCATGAGGGGGTGCGAGGTCGATACGTGACGAGCTACAGGGACATTGGTTCGGCGAAGAAGGACCGATACGCAGGACAACGCGATGCTCATATTGGCAACAAAAACCGAATATACGGTACCTGCTGCGCGCGGGAATCAGCGACACAGAAAAGGCATCGTGTATAGTGAGCTCACCTGCACAACGGTTGAACGAGCATCCCTCCGGTGCTTCAATGTACCACGCCATTTTGGAGCCATCTGCGTGAGGAACATGGAGAATGCAATGAAGAAAGACAAAAGAAGAGGAGGGAACAAAACGATGAGAGTCGGGCGGATGACCGTCCTTGATACCCCTCGGTACGTCCACCGCATTCCAAGGTCATCGTTTGGATTGTTAACAAACCAGTATACCAGTTTTGAAATCCCGCAGCTGACTCCAAGGTTGGAGCGAACGAGACGTGCGCTGAGGCATCAGCCCAACAGCGAGAAGAATGCAGAGCCCAGTGCAACGTCGGTGAGTTCTTCTCAATGTGCTGTCGGTCTGAAAGCCTGGTACATTAAGATTAGACGAGATCACACAGCATCCCGTTTCCCTTGGATGCGCTGCGATCGAGCGTTTACACCCTACCGAACTTAATATTCAATAGCCGTGAACGTCGAAACCATGGAGTGCAGCGGTGTTCCGAATGATTTGCTTCCGTTGACTACACTGGCATGGTCCCTTCCCACATCGCCAGGACCCATACAGTCATGCATCACCTCAGATACGGTCATTTCATGATCATATGGCATAAATCATATGGCATAGCAATATACTCAGCTACATAGATAAATCTACATGCATAACATTACATTGGTGCATACACAGTTCTGACAATGTCCTGCAGACCTTTAGAGCGAAAAACTAGGAATGGTAATCGTCCCACTGCTGATATAGCGGTTTTCATATCGTACAACTTTGCTGTACACATTCGCGAACTAGTTCTCTTCTTCACCTTCCTCCGCAACGTCGGCCTCGTCTTCGCTTGTGATATCCATGTCTGAATCGGTATCTATCTGATCCGTTGTGTTGGTACGGACAGTGCGGTATGGGTGCAATGGAATGGGGGGCTGCATCGGCAGACGCTGGATTGTCAATAAAAAAACGCTGTCAAACAGGAATGTCAAATACGAATGGAGTCAAAGTCTGACCTTTAACTTGCAACGACAGACGACTTTTCCTTTCTGCCCCTTGGCTGTCCAGCACTGAAATTGAGATGATCAGCAGAAGAAACGTAGAAAAGTGAGCAACTCACAGAAACAACTTCATACAGTCCGTCGTAACGGTACCCGTAGGGAGGAGCGTACACGGAAGGGCATTTCGACGAACGAACGACCCTTACAGGCTTCTTAGTATTACATGACACCTTGAACAGAGCGATAAATAAATAGAGAAAAATGATAGATTGGTTTCCTAACCATCAACGACGTATTGTAACGACCGCCCCAGGACTGATCATACATCTGGTTGTCGTCCGACCAGTGTAACCTGCCGCCTGAGCCAGTATAGATACTGCTCGCGATTAGACCGAGGCTGGCCATTGACAAAGGACATGCGTACATGACATCGCCAAAATCTTGGTCGTCCTTGTATAAGCCTGACAAAACGATGGAGCAAGCGCCTTGTTTTTTGTTCCCGCCTATGCCAGCGTAATACGGCCGGTGAACTCCAGATATGGAGCAATCCGCACTGTGATTGTCGTGATACCAAACGTTGAGCGAACCTTGAAGCGACGGTACTCACCGATTCTCCCATTTGGCGAAGATTGGGACGCCAGGTATATGCCCGAACATCCTTGATGCAATAAGAATTGGGAAAGAAAGAAACACGAGGAGATGTTGTCAGTAAAAAGGTATGAGACGATAAAGAGTTATTATCGGGAGGGACGACGGTGATCGTAGCTCGAGAGTTCGTTTGTACTGTCTCGAGCATGACAATAGCACGGGAGCAAATTATTTCCCACGTTCATTATAACTCATATGAGTCATCATGAGTCGGGACTTCCCACGACTCCGCGACAGTGAGTCATCGAAACTCAGCGACGTATGTAGTCATATACCTAGCACAAAGTCTATTAAGAAGCTTCAAGCTTCCTCGATGCTATCGCCAGTTTCTCCCTGCACATACTAGGCTGCTCGTTTCGGAATTGCTCATTTATCGGATGCGTCTTGAGCGTGTCACGTCGTAATCCACAGATACTCTATCGCCGCTTGCATAGGAATCCAATATAAGGCTCCGTTTCTCAATGTCATTGCATATGTCGTACTACTATCGAAAGCAGGTGTTGATACATCAAACCAAACACACTCGCTCGTCCATCTCTGCAGTCACGCGATCATTGATCGTGTTCTAGATCACCCATCATCGTTCTCAACCGATCTTCTTCTATCCGAGGGACGAAGTCCACTTCGAAATATGCCGCATGCGAGACAACAGCGTCCGTATACGCATTCAAGTCGATCGGCTTATCGGGTTTCTCGACGACACGGAACGACCAAAACAAAAGTGCGATGTTGATGTACAATGAGTTGCCCGCAAGATATTGTCCCGGGCATATCCTGAAAATGACGTCAGGGATTTCAACAGAAACGAAGGCTATCGGAAGTTGTGATGCGTCTACCTTCGACCGAATCCATATGGGAAGGAGCCACCCAAGTGGCCCTGAAACTTGCCGTTGTCGTCGATCCATCGCTGAGGGTCGAATTTCTCGGGATCCGGGAAGGCTACCGGGTCTCGAGATATAGCCCTATGTGCCCGATCACCACTAAGCTATTCATCACGGAAGATGGAACCCATGGTTTACCAATGGCACCCAATGACAGTTGCGCCAGCAGGAATACATTGTCCCCTCTGAAATGTATCGAACAGGTCAAAGATCCGATGAATGAATAAGCAATAATCAACATACCCAGACAATGTTCTGCGTAGCGCGGTGCGAAAAACCTGCAAGAAACCAAGGTGAATTTACTGATTTTCCAACTGCAAAAAACGGCTCACCAATAGGCGTGACAGGCCTCCAACGGAGCGCTTCAGACACGAACGCGTGGACCTGAGGAAGTGACTCAGAGTCTTGCCAAGTCGGGACTGATACGATATCATCAGATATCTACGGCTCCGAAAGGGCTGAAATCTTACTTCTGTCTTTACCAACAACCATGTCCAGTTCTTCTTGCAGCCGTTTTTGTGCCTCTGGATAACAGGCAGCAGCCAAAATAGCGTTCGTGATAGCGACTGCACTCTTGCAACAAATGTATTGTTTCAATGCATACTGTGGTCAGCCAAAAGAGGCTTACTGTCTCTACCCCTGCATTGAACAAATTTCCAGAGAGATAAGCTAGCTCATCCCTCGAAAGGGGATGCTCATGCCTGTTCTCCAGAAGCGTCCGCACAAAGGAATGACCGGTTACGTCCGTTTCCTAGCATCCAGACATAAGTAATTGTAATCAACACAGTCGGCGAAATCATGCTTGCCATTTCTGATTCGACTCGGCTTATCAAGTCTCTGTAGAGTCGTATCTCAAACTCGTGGTATTGCCTCAACTGAGTCCCATATCCAGGGAGGTACTTTAATAAGGGGATACGATCAACAAGAAACGTGCCGGGACGCATCGCATGGTGGAAGTTTCTCATCGCTTGTTGAATGCGAATAATCTCTGGATCGTCAAGCGAGGTCGGAGTCGACTTGCCATACGTCAAACGCAGAATAACCGACGCAGCATAGCTTGGAAGATGTAAGGGTCAGTCGTGATGAGCCCTTTTTTTTTCACCTACGAGAAATGGGCCAACTCACCGTTGTACATGTGCTCTGTGGTTCTTTGGGTCGTTGAGGATATCGACGATGACCTCCTTTGCGTGACTGAGCTGCAAGTCCTGATAGGCTCTTATTGCCCTGGGCTGCAGGTGCGTATGCGCGGCCTTCCTAAACCGACGGAACCGCTCGCCAGTGCGTACAAGCAGCATCCGCAGACCTCGGGATGCGAGTTCTCCAGCAGCGATGGAACGCGGTCGATCCGCGAGGACACCGCCTTCCTTCTCCATGATCTCCTTTGCGGCCTATCGTATGTGACAACATGATGGTATCCGAGTATAGATCAGGGACGATATGACGACGCATGGTTAGTGGGGATGGACACATGGAGCATACGGACACCGTACATCTACGCGTCCGATGATGATGATAACATGACTTCCTTGGCGCAATGTAATCACAGGGCCGTATTCAGTTACCCACTCTGCAAGGGTGTGTGCGATTCTGGGGGGGAACAGAGGCTGTCAGACAAGACGTAGTTATGGACGAGGGACGATCGTTGCCTGACTTTACAGACGGCAGTGCGTTTTCCCAGAACCACCGCGCCGGGGGTCCAGGTGGGAGAGAGAGTCCATTTGCGCGACTGAGATTGGGAGCAGCTTGAAACTTGTTATATAAAAAGGCTGTGAAAGCAGCAGCTGCTACAAGCCCGACGAGAGGACCTGTAGCAGAGAGGTTTTCGAATGCTGGCAGGGACATTGAGGGGAACTCGATATGGGTAAACTTATTTCGCTATAAGTATGTCGTTGCTGTCCAGCGCTACCAAATACGCTCGCGTCAGGGGTGGGGGCAGGGGTCTTCGTGTTTCATGGTGCGGGGCTAATAATTATGATAGTGCTGTGCTCGGCAACTTTGGGCACGAAATTTGAAACGATGATACACATCACTGTCGAAGCCCACTACTGTACAACTGGTACTGTAAGCTAAACGGTACGAATCCCTAGTGCAAAAAATCAACTCATGCTGCAATGCGGCCAAGAGCACGTCCTGATGGGTATAGGGTGGAGTATTGCGGACTTCGGATTCTAGCTAATCCTTATTAGGTTCGACTTGAAGAAGTGAGATCCTTACAGTAAGGCCTAACTTTTCATCATTGTGTACCCAACATGACACACTCATCTATTGTCAGTAATGAATGCATTTCTTTTTTCTGTTTGCACACTCTGAGGGGAATCTATTCACTGGCACTACAATGGAACTTCAGTATTGTTTCATCAACCTTTACCTGCAGGCAGCTGGACAAGTGACCTGAAACATGTGGCACCAATTCTGCAGCCTAGTGCATGCACTGTATATGAAAACCAGACAATTGTGCTCATTCCCCTTGCCCTTGCCACAGATTCTATCAAACTGAACTTCAAAATTAGATTAAATAATTCTTGTTGGGAGTATGGTATAGCATTGCCACTGAGGTAGGAAGGCTGCTACTCACTTGGATGCAAGGGGCTTGGTGTAGTGCTAGCAGTGATGGTGACTGTACAAGTACAAGAGTCTATTGGAACTCAGCTTAGGAGTTCAAATTATATACTACTTGTGTGTGAACTACTTATCTAATAGTATGTGTTCAACAATTCTTTCTCAAAAGAGTTTGATCAAAGTAATGAATAGTTGGGCAGAAGGTAGTATGTGACAGTCAAAATTCATTCAAAGATATAGATAATGAATTCATAGAGCAAACAAAATGTTGTCATATGGATTACTTAGGGTCTGTACCTAATACATACTTCCACAATACTAAAGATATATATGTGATGCATATTAGCCAATATTAAAGCAGTCTCAATAATGTGAGTATTAGGAAAGTATGGCAGGTTGGGAATGGCAGTATGTAAGATTGTTATAACACCACCACTTTATTTCATCAAAATGTACACTTCCAAGTACTACACTTAGTTACTTCACTTACCCTTATCCTTTTTTTCAATATGTACTTCACACTTATTTCACTTTTGCTGGCTGTGGCTGATGTCAACCACTTATTTAGATCACTCCACAAGCCAAGATACATAGTACCAACTGCAGTATGGACTGTGCACAGTAGATCTACAATATCTAAGGTAATATCCACAGTCCAGGTACAAGAGTTGTACTAACTATAGTTCATGTGACTTGTCTAATGAGTCAAGCCAAGTTATGTTACACGTGATGTAATTCCATAGCAGAGATAGACGTAGAGAGGAACTCCTAGTTGCAAATGACCTTAGGAGTGGACCTGGAGACTAGGGAACTACGTTGATTGCGTAGAACTAGCTTGGTCTTACTAGTACATGGCGCTATGTATTTATACTGTCCCTACGGTAAACAGACCAAGCTATGTAATAGCTAAAAACAGAACGCTGAGGAAGGGTCAAGGGTAAAGCGTGTGAATAATAGGGACATGAGGTAGTCAATGAATGACTAAGCCTAGAAGGAAGATAGTGTCCAAACAGGAATGAGGATGACATAAGCAGTCAGAAAGGAAATCGATGGCATACATATCGTAAAACTGTAACAGAAGCCCCTTAGTAGATGAAAGTTCGCCCGAACCTTTCTATTCCTGATCCTTCACTCCCTGTTGATATATGCATAATCATCCAGATCCTGATGTAAGATCTTCTCCTCTTCTTGTAAGTATTGGGCGCATACTCGTCGAGGACAAAGCTCTCCCCATACGAGGGAACAACATTCTTTGCACCTGTCCAGGCAGCATCGATAAAGTGGGCAAGGGAGCCCCCAATGCGATTTGGCGCAATATGGACATACGCTCGAAGGGCAGTTAGCAAGAAGGTGGCCAGGAGCATATGCAGTGCAGGAGGGACATTGATGCTTAGGGCACCAGATTCTGAGGTGGGTGTCCTTTTCTCCACACCACTCACAAATTGAGAATGGGTCGATGGCAGAGGAGGAAGAAGGGAGGGCACATGATGACGAAGACAGGGTAGTGTGCGCTGAGGGGTGAGGAAAAGGTGAACCCTTCATGGATGAGCAAAGGTTGTAGGTGGGGGATGATGGCAAACCATAAGGTATTTGAATAACCTGTTTCTTCTTCCCCTTCTTCTTTTGAGACTGATGGTGAACAGATTGGCTGGGAGGAGAAGGGGTTTCTCTATCTCGAGGAATAACAGGGAGAGAGGAGGGTACAGGCACAGGGAGAGGGGAGTCATTCGTCATCGAAGGGGATGGGTCAGGTGAGTGGTAAGCTCTGGGCATTAGGGTAGAAGTCATTGCGGGGAAGGAAGTCGTTTTGTCGTTAGCAATGGGGATGAGCGGAGGAGGAGAGTCAGCCAATGTGAGAGGTTCAGGAGGGAAGACATCGACTGTAGAGATGCACATGGGTTGTTCTTGTGCTTGGAGATAAGCATACCATGCAGTAGGATGCATGGCACATAGGAAAGGACGAATGATGGGACTGATAAGGTCGAAAGGCAGATCATTGAGGATGTAACCAAATCCTAGCCGATAGAGTAGTTCAAGTGTTTGTCCTCTTGCCTGTGATAGGCAAGTCACCCCTTGTGCTGCGAGGAGCGGAGGATGATCAGTTGGGGTGGCACTGGTGAAAACGACTCTTAGTGTGGCTAGGGTGAGATACACTTGACAGGTATCTTCGAGGGCGTGGTCCATCAACCAGGACTCCATTGCTCTGGCTAACAAGGGAGCATCTTGCAGGACAGTAGAGAAGACGAGCGAACGAGCGATGTCAGGAAGAAAG
>JBBPJT010000413.1:0-24955 GCA_038088895.1 Xerocomus potaroensis | reverse complement strand
AGATTTTGGGTTTTGGTCCCCCCTATAGATAAGATTAGATGAAGTACCTTAAAGCGAAAGTGGTTTCTAGAGGATCAGAAAAGGTGATCCAGGGACTTAGGGGTGTTCTTAAGGATTCATAACAGTATCGGGGAGGAGTGTTACGTCCGCGTTGTTGACAGACATGTCAGGGGAAAGGGAGCAAGAGAGAGCATCAGCAGGGCCCATAGCAGAACCTGGTTGGACGCTAAAACGAAGGTCAAAGTCTTGGAGAAAAAGCATCCAACGGGCCTGGCAGCGCAAGAGACAGTGAGGTTGGCGGAAGTAGGAGAGATTCTTATGATCAGTGTAGACTGTAATGGGGTGTCCAGTGCCCTGAAGATAGTGATGCCATTCAGTGAGAGCATGGATGACGGCCAGCAACTCTCGATCATAGATATCATAATTGCACTCTGTGGGGGAAAAGGTTCGAGAAATATAGCTGCAGGGGTGTAGGTCGCCGTTGACATCGCATTGCATAAGGATGCCCCCAGAAGCGAGAAGAGACGTGTCCATCATGATCTCAAAGGGGCGTTGGAGGTCAGGAAGTGAGAGGACAGGAGCCTTTGTGAAAATTGATTTGAGGGTGGTAAAGGCTGCAGCGCACAATGAAGACCAGTCCCAGGGAATGCCCTTTTTGGTAAGATGATGCAGAGGAGCAGCTAGAGTGGCAAAATTGGGAATAAAGCGGTGATAAAAATTACAAAATCCCAAGAAGGAACAGACACCTTTGAGTGATTTGGGGGCGGCCCACTCAGTGATAGCAGAAACTTTTGTGGGGTCCATCTTGAGACTATTGTGGGCGATGATCATCCTTAAATATTCCACTTGGGCGGCGTCAAAGATACATTTCAACAATTTGAGAAAGAGATTGTGTTTTTGTAGATGATGTAGAACCTTGCGCATTTGTTCATGATGGAGTGCGAGATGGGAGGAATGAATGAGAAGATCATCCATATAAATGATCAACCACCCTTCTGCCAAATAATCACAAAAGAAGTGATTCATCATAGCCTGAAAAGTCACGGGGGAATTACATAACCCAAAGAACATGATGGTGGGTTCAAAAAGACCGAAAGGAGTAATGAAGGTGGCTTTCCATTGGTCCTCAGGTTGGATAAGGACATTGTTATATCCCCAGCGAATGTCCATCTTCATGAAGATAGAAGATTCTTTCAACTTGTCAAAAAGGTTGGAGATTAAGGGGAGTGGGTAGGCATTCTTGACAGTGTGCTCATTAAGATACCGATAATCCTGACATGGGTGAAGGTCTCTGGTTTTCTTTGGCACAAAGAAAAAGGGGGATGCTTGTGGGGATTGCGAAGGTACTATTCGCCCTGTTGAAAGATTTTCATCGAGAAACTTTCAACAGGTGATTAATTCAGTGGGATTTAGTCAGTAGACTTTCCCTATCTTTGGGACAAACATGGGTGTCAATGTGATAGAATGGTCGAAGGCATGTGATGGAGGGAGAACGCCTGGTTTCGGCTCGCCGAAAATATCAGTGAAGTCGTTAATAAACTCAGGGAGGAGAATTGTCGAAGATGGTTTTTCCTGTGCTAATGTAGTTGAAAGGGTTGTGCACGCTATTTGGTATGTCGGGAGATAATATCGTTTCTTCCATTGTTTTGCAATCCAAACGTCAGGGGAAGAGTGGAGGTAACATAGTAGTAACATATGATTGGTGGGATGTTCGGAGGGATGAGATGGGAGACCAGGTAATTGTACTGTCCCCTTTTCCTAGTCGATCAACGGGTTTGTTTGGTGTAACCAAGGGAGACCGAGAATTGTGTATTCCTTTCCCAGAGATGTTATGAGGAACTCCCATTTGGCCATCCATCCGGGGACGCTGGCAGTTAGGAATACTTTATGTGTGATACGTGCTCCTTTGTTCTGTGTTCTGTCCACGTTTCATACATCAATATGAGTGGAAAGTGGAATGAGGGGTAAATGATGTCTTGTTATGAAAGCGAAGTCTAAAAAGCTTCCAGTTGTGCCACTGTCGATGAGAGCCGAAGTGTTGACTTTTTGTGAGCCAAAGGATAGCGAGAGAGGGAGGTGCATAGATTTGGTCAATTTCCCACTAGTATACATGATGGCCACAGTATCTGATGGAAAGGACGCCATCAATGTAGTACCTTTCCGTCCTAAAAATCCACTTCCACATGGGCAATCTCTTCCATTCCTGTTTCCTCAGCCACATCGCTGTAACACGCTTGCAATACGTGTTGAATTTGTTCTGGTGTTGTTCCTTGTGCGACTAGCGTTGCGATATATTGGTCAAGTCTGGTCATGGTACTCAATCTGATGTTCTGTCGAGGTAACAATGAGTTCCCTCCATTGCTACTTCATTGACAAATGTTACACGAGACGTAGCGGAGGTGAAGCGACTCGTGACTACTTGGGGAATCCCTAGTCAACTTCGGATTGACCTTAGGGATGACTCGGAAACTAGGAAGCTACGTATGATTGCGTAGAACTAGCTTGCATTACCAGTACATGTCGTAGAGTATATATACCAGTCCCAATCGGCGAACGGACCAAGCTATGTAAAAGCTAAATGAGGAACGTTGGGGTAGGGCTGAGGGCATGGTGTGGGAGAAGTGGGGACATGAGGCGGTCAATGAATGACTAAGCCTAGAAGTGGAATTACGTCCGACAAAAGATGTAATCAGAAAGGCGAAAGAAGGGAAGGCATACTACGAATGAGCTAGGAAGACAAAGAAAAGCGCACAACTGTAACAAAACCCCCAAGCTAAGCAAAAAGTCACCGACTTTTACTCACGAACGATATAATCGTAGTCGTCCGGGAGGTCTTGATGAAGGATTGCTTCCTCTTCCTGGAGATATTGGGCGCAGACACGACGTGGACAGAGTTCACCCCATATCAAGGACCGACATTCGTCGCATCCATTCAGGCAACAACGATAGAGGGGGCAGGGGAGACCCCAATGAGAGCCTGCACAATAAGGGCAAGCGCTGGCGGGGCAGTTGGCGAGGAGATGTCCTGGGGCATACGCATAACAGGAAGGGCATTGATGACGAGGGCACCAAATGCCGAGATGTGTGTCGTGTTCGCCGCACCATTCACAGTGAGAGTGCCAATCCTCATTGTATGGTGTCGAAGATGAGGAGGCAGATAAGTTGCTCATCTCGTCGGGGGAGGGAGCAACGGAACGAGATGCGGGGGTTGGGCGGGGTCGCAGGTTGTACGCAGGGGAGAAGGGAAGGCTGAAGGGCGTTTGAATAACCAATTTCGTCTTCCCCTTCCCTTTTTTCTTGGTCCACTTCCCGGATGGAGTCGAGGACTTAGCACGACGTGGGGCAGTGGGGGAGGGGGACGGACGGTCACGTGGGATTTTGGGGAGAGGAGGCGGTGGAACGGGAAGGGGGGAGGACGAGGGAGTCGATGGGGAAGGTACTAAGGGGGGAGGTGGAGATGGTGTTGGGGAAGAGAGATACCCCCCCGGCATTTCGACGTGTGTGGGGAGTTCGTCATTGACGACCTCTGGAGGATTTATGGGGTCGACGGCGAGGGGGGGGAGAGGATAGGAAGTGACTGTGGTTAGCCGGACTGGCATCTCTTGCTGCCACAAATATGCAAACCACGCGGATGGGTGCATTGCCACCAGGAAAGGTCACACGATGGGGCCAATGACGTCAAAGGGGAGGGAGTTAATTACATAGCCGAAACCTAGCCGATACAACAGATCCAGGGTTTGCACCCGAGCTAATCCTAGGCAGGTGACACTTTGTGCAGCTAGGGGAGGGGGTTGATCAGTTGGGATGGAAGCGTTGAAGACTAAACGGAGAGTAGCCAGGGTGTGGTAGACCACACATGCCTCTTCAACGGCTTGGTCCATCACTTCTGATTCCATTGCTCGAGCGAACAGGGGAGCATCTTGCAAAACGGTGGCGAAAACAAGTTGACGGGCGATGTTTGGAAGGAAATTGACGCGAATAGGGAAGACGCTAGGGATGAGATGACCGGAGGTAACTGGACGAGGAGAGGAGTTTCGCATTGCGGGCATGATGAATGAACAAAGGGGATGAGGAAGGCTAGAGGGATTGTTCTCATTTATATTTCGCGAGAAGGGTCCGTGCGTGGGTTAAGTTCCGTTCCGGTTCCCAAGTATTTTCAGACCATGGATAACCCTTCCACTTGATCAGGAACTGTCTTCGCGCTTTCGTTCCTTTGTGCCTTAATATCCGCTCTACCTCCCATTCCTCATCTCCGCCGATGTCCAAAGGGGGTGGGCGCAACGGGGTTTTCCCAAACTCCACGGTTTCACAATACGGGGATAAAAGGGAGGCGTGAAACACATCATGAATCTTCCATTGTTGGGGTAGGCACAATTGATACGCCACAGGGGATATGACCTTCGCGATTTCAAATGGTCCTTCTCGTAGAGGGTTTAATTTCCTCCAAGGGGAACTGCGTTTCAAATTCTTGGCTTCTAGCCACACCTTATCACCGGCTTTCCATGGGCGAAATTTACTGCACAGTCATTCTTTCATTATTTGCTGCGCCATCTGATGGGCAAACGTTGCTTCGTTTCAGGCCTTATCCAGAGTGGTAAGTCTTTCTGTTAGGGAAGGGAGGAAAGTTTTGCCGATTGGTGGATAAGCGCGGGGTTCGTATCCCAAAATCAGCGAGAACGGAGAACATTTGGTGATGGAGTGAACTTAGGAGTTATGAACGAATTGAGCCATAGGGAGTAAATCCACCCAGGTTTCTGGGTGGTCTTGACAAAATAGACGAAGGTATGTCTCAACCTCCTGGTTTACTCGTTCCGATTCTCCATCTGTCTGGGGGTGGTATGCTGTGGAGAGGGCGACATCGTAATGTAACAGTCAGGCTAATTCCCGTGCGAATGTCGAGGCGAACTGGGGACCGCGGTCCGAGATTAGTTTGTCATGAAGACCCACGTGGGGGAAAATGCGGGAGAAGAAAAGGTGAGCAACTCCTGCGGCATCAATAGTTTTAGCACAGGGAAGGAAAAAGACCCCCTTGCTAAGCCCATGGTCGACCATGACCAAAATCGAATCGAAGCCAGAAGAAGGAGGGAAGCCAGAAACAAGGTCGACGGAAAGTTGCTGGAAGGGACGAGAGGAGGAGGAGGAAAGGGGGGAAAGGGGGGGACGGTAGGGTGAGTATTGACTTTGCTAGATTGACAAAGGGGGCAGCCAAGAACAAAGTGGCGGACGAAAGTGGACAAACCGGGCCACCAGTAATCCCGTTGGAGGAGAGAGATAGTGTGGAAAATTCCCCCATGGCTGCCGGAAGGGGCGGAATGAACCAAGGAGACAAGGTCATGATGAGCACACGGAGGGACGTAGAGTCGACACTTAAAATAAAGGCAGTCGTCGTCGAAAGACCAGTCAGAGAGAGAAGAATGGGAAAAGAGGGGGAGACCACGACGAAGGAGGTCACGAGCAGAGGTAACCAGAGGGTCGGAAGAGGAAGCAGAGGCAATGGATCGTGCCAGCAATAGGGAAATACGAGCAAGGAAGAGCTTAGCTGGGAGAAGAGTGACGTCACGATTGTCGTCGGCGGTAGTGATGGACGCGGAACGAGAGAGGGCATCGGCAGGTCCTAGGGCCATACTGGGACGGACGGAGAAATGGAGGTCAAAATCCTGCAAAAAGAGCATCCAGCGGGCCTGTCGACGGGAGAGTCGTTGAGGTTGGCGGAAAAAGGACAGGTTTTTATGGTCTGTCACGACGGTGACCGGATGACCCGTCCCCAAGAGATAGTGGCGCCATTCAGTGAGTGCATGAATGACAGTGAGGAGCTCTCGATCGTAAATGTCGTAGTTCCGTTCCTGTGGGGAAAGTGTCTTTGACAGGTAGCCACAAGGATGTAAGTCCCCGTTGGCGTCCATTTGCATAAGGACCCCGCCGGTTGCGACTAACGAGGCGTCGGTCATGACAACAAAGGGACAGGTAAGATCAGGAAGGACAAGAACGGGAGCTGAAAGGAAGATTTGTTTTAACCAAGTGAATGCCTGATTGCAGGCGGATGACCAAACCCATGGTTGACCCTTTCGGGTGAGTTGATGAAGGGGGGCAGCTAATTGGGAGAAGCTGGCGATGAATCGACGGTAGAAATTACAGAATCCCAGGAAAGAGCGAACTCCTTTGACTGATTGAGGAGGGGCCCATTGTTGAATAGCGGTCAGTTTAGTGGGATCCATGGTTACGTGGTTATGCGAGATAATCATACCGAGGTATTCTATCTTGGTCGCATCGAACGTACATTTTTCCAACTTCAGATAAAGTGAATGTTGTCGGAGACGAGAAAGGATAAGACGGGTACGAAGATGATGGGTTGGTAAGTCAGAGGAGTGGATGAGGATGTCGTCCATGTATATTATCACCCATTCTTCCGCTAAGTAGTCACAGAAAAGGTGGTTCATCATCGCTTGAAAAGTGGCCGGCGAGTTGCATAAACCGAAGAACATAACCGTGGGTTCGAACAAGCCAAAGGGAGTGATGAAGGCTGCTTTCCACCGATCAGCTGGTTTGATAAGGACGTTGTTGTACCCCCAGCGTACATCAAACTTGGTGAATAGTTTGGATCCCTTGAGTCGATCCATGAGGGTCGAGATTAGGGGAAGAGGGTAGGCGTTCTTTATGGTATGTTCGTTCAGATAACGGTAGTCTTGACATGGGCGGAGGTCGCCTGTCTTCTTTTGTACGAAGAAAAATGGCGACGCCTGAGGGGACTTTAAAGGAACAATCTGTCCTGCCGCAAGGTTTTCATCTAGGAATTTCCGGCAGGCGTCATGTTCCTGTGGGGTCAAATGGTATATCTTTCCTACGTGGGGAACAAAGTGTGGTTTGAGAGTAATAGCATGGTCAAAAGAACGGGATGGGGGAAGTTGTCTGACTTTTGGTTGACCGAAGACATCAGCAAAGGTTGTGAATTCTTGTGGGAGAACTCGTTCTTCTCGCTTTTGTCTTTGAGCAAGCTCCGTGGCAATGGTCGTTCGTCGTACGTGTTCCATCTTCCGATATCGTTTTTTCCATAGGGCCGCTATCTTGTTATCCGTATTGGTTGCGAGATACCGAGTGAGATGATCTTCTTGCGTTTGCCCAGTTGGATTACTTCGTTTGGGGAGGGGAAGATCTACCGTCCCTGCTTGCCAATCTATCGTGGGGTTCGCGGTTTGTAACCAGGGCATTCCTAGGATGAGGTGGTCATTGCCAAGGGCTAATACTAAAAAGGTCAAGGGTTTAACCCAAGGACCAATCTTTGCTGCAATATTGACGCTGTGTGTGATATTTTTGGTTTTATTTCAGGTTCCATCCACATTATGAGCGATTCGCGGGATAGCTAATCTCGTCAGGGGAAGACAATGCTTTTTGACGAACTGTTCGTCAATGAAGTTTCCTGTTGCTCCACTATCGATCAGAGCAAGGGTGTCAACGGGGGAAGATGAGCCGAACAAACGTAAAGGAAGACGCATAGAAGTTGATTCCTTTTGTTCGTTATGTACAGCGGCTACTATCTCGATGGGGAGAGAAGTGGTTGACTTCGCTTTCTCCCGTCTTAAAAATCCTTTCCTTTCGCCTTTGCCAATTCTACTCTGGCGATCTCTTCCATCTCTGTATTGTCTTCATAACAGGCCTCCAGGACATTGTGGATTTGATCGGCGGTGGTCCCTTTTTCTACCAAACAAGAGATGAACAAATCAAGCTTCGTTGGTTCGGATCCAACTGATTGTTGCTCGGTTTGGATGGCGCGGATGGGAGTCGGGCGAGGGATATGGGAAGGTCCGGAACCATTTCCTTTCTGGAAGGAACGAGATGCTCGAGTTGGAGTTCCATTTGGTTGTACTCGGGCTCGTTTATTGGGGTGATTGCTTGCCCTACACCCAATCCTGTGACAAATGAAGCAACGATTCTCGCATAAGTGTTTTGCGTGATTGGTCGGAGATAAGAAGACGGCATCGATGTCCATGGCATTCGGATCTCGGCGATGTTGTCCTGTCCCAAGGCTCAATGATCCTCCAGCGCGAATTGCGCAGATTCGTTGTTGTTGTTACGTAGTGAGCCAATAGCTTCAAATGGCGGCGACTACGAGGGCGACAACAAGATAGACAACGAGGAGGAAGATGACAAGTGAAGAGAATATTGATAATATGACGTTCAGGAGGATGGTCGTAAGAACGAAGACAGCGATGACAGAGATAAATGTGGTGACTAAAGGGAAGCCGTCAAGGGCGTTTCGCCAGGATGACGGAGGAACGATGATGAAGGAATCCTCAGGGCATGGCAGCGGAGTGAGGATGGAGCCACAAGAAGTTACTAGCCCACACTTTTAGGCAGGTAACAGTGAGATTAAGCTTAGGGCTACGACATGAAGTGCTCTACTACTTATACTACCAGCCATGGCGCACAGACCATGCTGACTAAGCACTACATATGGGAAGCCCTCAACCTTGGTGCGAGGGTTGACCTATAAATGGGAATGCCCAAGACCCTGGGCTTCTACACAAGGTAAGCTATAACAGGATCCGAGGGTTGACCTATAAACGGGAATGCCCAAGACCCTGGGCTTCTACACGAGGTAAGCTATAACAGGAACAGCCATGAGGCAGAAGTGAAGGAGGCCTCATGGCAAACACGTGTCTCGTACACGTTAGGTAATACAAAACGACCTAGGAGACAAGCGTTATCCAAAGGTCGGGAACACAAGAGTAAAGAGAGATCTAATCGTATACCGTAGGAGTAGTCGAGGGTGAGGTCAAGGAAAAAGGTATACCGTCTTGACTTGTTGTAATGGGGTGGAAACGTAGTAGAACTGTAACAGTTGTTGAGCGTGGAAGCGGGAGGCAGTGGTAACCCATTCATCAAGGGTCTCTGGGATGGTAGCCATTGACAAAATCATTTGGCTGAGTTGCGGGTCTAGTCCCACCGCGAAGAAGTCGATGAGAGTGAACTGATCAGCAATACTGCTCTGCACAGCATGGAGCTGGAAATCTGCAACGAAATTCTGGAATCCTTCTGCGTGATCGTGGGTGTTTTGCTTCAAGGCTAGAAGCTTCCGACGGGCTTCTTCTTTGAAATTGAACGGGTAGAACGTTTTGTCGAAATCTTTCATCATTAGTTCGTACGTCTTTTCTTCGTCAGGGATGGTTTCATCATTGAGACGGTGGTACCATTTTTCAGCGAATGGGACCCCTCGCCCCTTCGTCAGTTTGCTGAGTGTTACTAAGATTTTGGGACCATCAAAGACGTAGTGGGCAGGGTTCAATTTGAAGTATGCTGCCATCGCCTGTCCCCAATGGACAGCGTCTTTCGTTTCGCCCGAGAAGGCATCGGGTAACCCTGCTTTAGATTCAGGGGGAATCGGGCCAGGAACGAAGGCTGGTGCGGGATCAACAGGGTCGTTCTGCTGTTGATTCATTTCTGGTAGAGTCGCTTCGGGAGGGGGGGATTGTGATGGAGGTGAGAGGACGTTCTGATAGAGGTTACTATCCTCACTTTCGGAGGTGGTTGAGTGAGTAGGGGAAGGGGGAGGAAAGTAGCGGGGTGGAATGGTTGGAGCGTAGATAGCTCTCAACTAGTGAGAAGCTAGTTCTTTTGTTACGCGAGACGTAGCGGAGGTGAAGCGACTCGTGACTACTTGGGGAATCCCTAGTCAACTTCGGATTGACCTTAGGGATGACTCGGAAACTAGGAAGCTACGTATGATTGCGTAGAACTAGCTTGCGTTACCAGTACATGTCGTAGAGTATATATACCAGTTCCAATTGGCAAATGGACCAAGCTATGTAAAAGCTAAATGAGGAACGTTGGGGTAGGGCTGAGGGCATGGTGTGGGAGAAGTGGGGACACGAGGCGGTCAATGAATGACTAAGCCTAGAAGTGGAATTATGTCCGACGAAAGATGTAATCAGAAAGGCGAAAGAAGGGAAGGCATACTACGAATGAGCTAGGAAGACAAAGAAAAGCGCACAACCGTAACAACAAAATGGATTGTTAGAAGACGAGTTGGAAGGATGAGAGACGGTAGGAGGGTGGTCTTCTCGGATTCGTCATTGGTTTGACGACCCTCCTTGATGATTGCTTGAGTGACACCCAATATGATGGCAGGTAAAACATCTATTTTCTCACAGATGTTTAGCCCGATTCGCAGGCGATAAGAATACTGCGTCAACATCCATTGCATTTGGATCTCTGGCTCGTCCTACATTAAGTGTTCCTCCGGCATGCAATGCCCATATCCATTGTTGTTGGGCATGGAATTTAGCAGCTGCAGATACCCATTCTTCGAGGGTAGCAGGCAGGGCTCCCATAGAAAGAATCATTTGAGTGATCTGAGGGTCAAGTCCCCCAGCAAAGGCATCTATTAAGGTTGCATTGTCTGTGACGCCTGACCATGCTGCATGTAACTGAAAATCGGCCAAGTAGTTCTGAAAGCCTTCTTCTCTATCTTTGAGATTCTGGCAGGTATTTAACATCTTTTGTCTTGCTTCTTCTTTGAAATTGTAGGGGTAAAACGTCTTGCCAAAATCTTCCATAAAGACGTCATAAGTTTTCTGGGCAGCAGGAAGGGCGACGTTGTTGAGTTTGGTGTACCATTTCTCGGCGAAAGGAATTCCTCACCATTTTGTGAATTTGCTAAGGGAGGCGAGAACTTTATTGCCATCTGTCACATAGATGGTGGGGTTCAGCATAAAGTAGGCCATCATGGCCATTCCCCAGCTAACTGCTTTAGACATTTCGCCGGTAAAGTCAGAAGGCATACCAGCCTTTTGTTCAGGGGGGTTGGGAGGGACATTCATGGCTGGAGGAGGGGGTAGTGCGAGGTGTGGGGGTAGTGGAGGAGGGGGAAAGGCAAGTGGTGTGAGTGCGAGGGGAGAAGCTGGAATGGAGGGGGGAAGGTGGTATGTTGAGTGAGCAGGGGAGAGGGCGATGGGGGATCCTGCTTCGTCCTCGCTGGAGTCGGGTTGGGGTGGAGGGGAGGGAGCACGGAAGTGATATCAAGGTGGAATGGCTGGAGCGTTAATAGCGTCTCAGCAAAGAGAAGCTAGTTCTTTTGTTACGCTTGTGAGAAGTGATGATCTTTGTCGAAATATCTTCTAGTTATCGGAGCAACCCAATGACCTTAGAAGAGGACCAGGAAGGACTAGAAACTACAAGTATGATTGTGTAGAACTAGCTTGGAACTACTGTACATGCGCTCTCGGTATTTATCCTATCCTAATATGTGAACAGACCAAGCTATACACTACCTAACAAGGGGTACAAATATTTGGGGAGACGCTTTGTAAGGGATAGGAGTGGGAATATTGGGGACACGAGGTAATCAACAGATGACTAACCTAGAAGAAGAAATAGCGTCCGAAATGAAATCATAAAACAATGGCAATCGGATAGAGGAATGATCATAAAAAGGAGAAACGTAGGAAAAACATACAATTTTTGTAACAGGTGGCCTGGTATGTCTACCTTTGTCCATCAGTTCATCTTTGGCTGTCCTCTCTGTCAGTCCAGTAAGGTCAACACTCACCCAACTGTCCCCCCTCTTTCTCCCCTTGCCTCTTCTGTGGTCCACCCATTTGAACAACTTTCCATTGATCTTGTGTCTGGTTTCCCTCTCATTGATTCTTTTGATTCTGTTATGATTGTGGTCAACCATGGTCTTAGTAAGGGAGTCTTTTTCATTCCTTGCTAAAAAAATGAGTGACACTGCCAACATCACCCACCTCTTTTATTCTTACATCTTTCCTCACATAGGTCTACATGATAAAATGATTTTGGTAGAGGACCACAATTCACTTCACCATTCACCTGAGAACTCACACACTTATTGCATTTGTTACAGTTTTGGGTCTTGACCCCTAGTATTGGGGTTATTGTCAATGTTCCTAGAGACTCCATCATCCCTCCTTCACTCCCAGCTCTCGCCATATGACTAGTTGCCACACTAAGATTGTACCATTATGGAAACCATCTGTCAAGTCATCAGAAATGACTCAACCATTATGACTCATTGTCCTGAACGGGTGTACCCTTGACCCCGTTCTTTTTCTAACACATGGTGAGCCATCACCGTGCTTCTATTGTCCTTGTGGCCTTCTTTGCTTCCACCACAAGGTATGCTTCTTGCTTCTAGGGTTTAGGGCTTACCCTTGGGCTAAGGGTATTTCTATATGTAGCACATTATGTAAGATGGTCTGTGCATGTCCCTAGTAGGTATATAAGGTAGATACCAGTAGGCTGAAATCCTAAGTTTCAGCTTTAACGTTGGTTCCCTGCTTGTACCTTGCCTAGCTTTAGGCATTATCAATTCATCTTCCTTTCCTTCGCCACTCCTTCATACGGCTTGATCCTGTCCAAGAGTGACCTTCAAGGCTGTGAAGAGTGTGTTAATGAGTGTAGAAGCCTGCAGGCAGGTGCAGGCAAAACTGTAACAGCATTATGATGTAGCCCTCTCCTCAGCTTACCATCCCCAGACTGACAGTGAATCAGAATGGGTCAACTAGGAACTTAAAACCTATCTTTGTCTATTCTGTCAAGATAACCCAACCACCTAGACAATCCTCCTGCCAATGGCTCAGTTTGTGCACAACTCCTCAGTTCATTCAACAATTGTTACAGTTTAATGTTACAGTTTTACGACAGGATGCCCATTGTTCGCCTTAACATTGGGGTCCTTAGTCTAACGGTTTATTTCTTAGTCTAACAGTTCATTTTCCTTCCCTTGTCCTTATCCCCGCCCTCCTACTGGTATACGATTAGATTTCCCGTTCTCTTTGTGTGTTCCCGACCTTAGGATAACGTTTATCTCCTAGGTCGTCTGTATTACCTAACATGTATGATACACGTGTTTGCCATGAGGCTTCTTTGCTTCTGCCTCATGGCTGTTCCTGTTATAGCTTACCTCATATAGAAGCCCAGGGTCTTGGGCATTTCCGTTTATAGGTCAACCCTCACACCAGGGTTGAGGGCTTCCCATATGTAGTGCTTAGTCAGCATGGTCTGTGCGCCATGGCTGGTAGTATAAGTAGCCTAGCACTTCATGTCGTAGCCCTAAGCTTAATCTCACCGTTACTCAGCCTAAGTGTGAGCTAGTAACTTCTTGTGGCCTTATCCTCACTCCGCCGCCATGCCCTGAGGATCTCTTCGTTACTCATCTTCACTCCGCCGCCGTGCCCTGAAGATCCTGTCATCATTCGTCTTCACCCTGCCGCCAGGTCCTGAAGCTTCCTTTATCCACTGTCTCGTCGTCATCCCGGCCACATGCCCTTGACGACTCCCTTGCCAACGTCATGATCCTCACCATCGCCATCCTCATCTTTATGACCATCCTAGTGGCCGTCGTAGTCTCCTTCTTCACTTCTCTTGTAGTCTTCACTGTTGCCGTCTATCTTGTTGCCGCCCTCGTAGTCGCTGCCATTCGAAGCTATTGGCTCACTACGTAACAACAATAAAATGCACCCCCTTCTTCCTTATTCTTGGATATGAACCTCATGCCTATCCTCCTTTGGGCAAGATGTTCCTTCTTTCCTTAACTAAACAACTCACTCTCTTGGATAAAGCACAACAAGAGGCATTGAGTGCCCATCAACTGGCACAACAGTTCATGCAGAAAAAGGTCTGGAGTAAGTTCTGGCTGTGGAAAGTCAGCAATAAGGTATGGCTGGAAGCAAAGAATCTCTGCCAGAGTTCCCTATGGCGGAAATTAAATCCCTTATATGAAGGCCCCTTTGAAATATCAAAGGTTATTTCCCCTGTGGCATATCAACTTCACTTACCACAGAGTTGGAAAATCCATAACATATTCCATGCTTTTCTTCTTACTCCATATAGGGAGATGGTGGAATATGGGAAATCCCCATTACAACCACCATCCACAGATATTGATGGAGAAGAAGAATGTGAGATTGAGTGGATAATACAACACCAAGGGACCCCACAGAATCAACATTTCCTTGTTAAGTGGAAGAGGTATTCCTGGGCAGAGAATACCTAGGAACCAGAATGGAACTTATCTGATGCATAGACCATCCTGTCGGCATATAAGCGAGAACATCAATTATAATCTCACCTCACCCCTATACAACCCATCATCCACACCATCATGCCTTCTGTTTACAATGCTTCCCCCTGACCCACCACCACTGCTCACCCCATCCCCACTGTCTTCCCAATCCACCTCAATTTCCAACCCATCATCGCACAACAACTTATTTTCACTACTGTTTTACAAGACGCCCCATTGCTCACTCAGGCAATGGAGTCCACACTAATGGACCAAGTTGTCAAAGAAGCATGCCAATTATATTTAACCATCACCACCCTCCATTTGGTTTTTCATCATACCATCCCCACTAACTGACCTCCTCTTCTTGCTGTGCAGGGGACTACTTGTTTGTTGCAAGTGCAGGGCCAAATCTTAGATCTCCTTTACCAGTTGGAGTTCAGATATATTCTTAACACTTTCCCTTTTGAAGTCATAGGACCTCTCATCTGACCCTTCCTCTATTCCATGCATCCCACTACTTGGTATGCATATGTACAAGCACAAGAACTCCCTGTCCATGTCACCATAGTAGATGTTTTCCCACCAATTCCCCTCACTTTGTTGCTGTCAATACCTCCTCTTGAAGATCTTACCATGCTGGGAGGATATGTCTCTTCCACCCCCTTTCCTCCATATGACCTTTCTTCCCCTTCTCATAATGACAATTTGCCTGCCACCCCCCTTCCAGTATCTCCACCATTGTTGCCCACCATATCTTGTGACCAGGCAACTCCATTACCTATGTAACCATAGCATACAAAGGAAGAAAAAGGCAAAAAGAAAGCTGTCATTTCATCCTTTGGGCTTCCTTTATCATCCATATATAACCTTTGTTCTTCCACTAAGACCAAACCAACATCCCCACAATTGCCACACCCATTGACATCTACCATTGACACCTTCTCAATCTGTGAATGGTGTGGTGAGAAGGACACTTACCTGTGGATTTGGTGCCCCAAGCATCAGTGCCCATCCTGTGAGGCATTTACTACAGGACATCTCTTACAAAATTGTCCTTCCAGTGTCTGTCCATACTATGCCAAATCCCATTGGGGTCTCCCCTGTCCCCTCTACCATTGTTGTCCAATAGGATGTGACAAATGTCATGATCTAGTATGGGGAGAACTTTGCCCCCAATGAGTCTGCACCCAATACCTCCAGGAAGAAGAGTGGATTTTACATAATGACCTCAATAACTATATGTATATTGACCAGAAATGACTGGTGAGATAAATGGGGTCAGTAACCCCTTCAGCTAACAATGGGCTTCTGTTATGGTTTTTGTTTATCATTGTACGATCCTCCTTTGCTTTCCTATATCATTTCCATTTCCTTGGACATGTTTTCTATTCTAGACTTGATCACTTTTGTTGATTGCCTCATGTTCCCCATTCTTCCCATGATGAAACCCCTGATCCTTTCCCAAAGACCAAATTTAGCCCTGCATAGCTTGGTCTGTTCACAGAGTAGAGACAGTATAAATACCAGCAAAATGTATTCAGTATGATAAGCTAGTTCTACACAATCATATGTAGTTCCCTAGTTCCCAGAGTCCTCTCCTAAGGTCTTCAATCAAAGACTAGGAGCTCCCTAACAGTCTATCCAACAACAAATATAACTGTCATCCATCATTGTCACTATATACCCATATAACACAGGCTGGTCCCCATACATCTGTATGTGTGAGTTCACTGGGCAAAGTATGCTGACGCTCAGCTTGTTTTGGAATGGAAGCACATGTTTGCTTGGCTTGGATATATATGTCATATTCAGTAAACAGACCTTTGGCAAGAGAGAACCTATTTACAAAATTCCTTTTATATAGTATTTGGAGTCCACTTATTCCAATATGGCCAAGACAGCAATGCCACTCATCCCAGGTATAAGCAGTTTTGAACTTTATTGCAATATTTGCTCCATCAATACTAGTACTCATATTTAGGTAGTATATGTTACATTTTATCTTTCTATTACTCCTTTTCCAATTATCTTTCCTTGATCTTCCTTCTTTTGGATGTATGATAGTCTTTCCATTATCTTGACTTTCTTTCCCATGATCCGGACACTATTTCCATTCTAGGCATAGCTTCTCGTATGCCTCATGATCCTCTTATCCCCCTTGATTGATGGTTGCCTAGCTACCTTAGCTCTGACTCAACATGACTCCTGATGAGTCATTCCACAGTAGGCATTGCTTGGTCCATGCACCATCTAGATACCTACTTAAACCTAGCGCAATGTACAATAAACCCTAAGTAGAATCTTCCTTGTATCCTGTGACCTATCAGTCAATCAATCCATTGGTTTCTCCTGACACTTTGCTCAGCATCTCATCAGACAGTCTACTTCACCAATACTTTGATCTAAGTCCTCTGGCTTGCAAGGCATCGATACCTTCAGCATGAAGGCCCAAGAACTCTGATCCCCTCTCAAGGGCTATGCTCGTTCCTATCCAGGCCAAACATAACAAAAGATTCTACTTCTTCTAGATAGCACCACCATTGTTGTATGCACCACCCTCCCCTTACCATTGCCCACTGAAACCCCCAAAACTTCCCCAGCCTCTTTGCTGCCTATCAAGGCCAGCACACCCCTACTCCTCCTACCTCAGAAGAAGAAGCCACAGATACCAAGACTTCAACTAATGAAGATCTCAACTTAGAACCCCTAGATCAGACAACAGTTGTATTGAGTCAATCATTCTCTCAGATATCTTCGCCATCCACTGCTCTCTCCCCTTCCCCAGTACTACCCTTTCCTCCACTCCCCACCTTCCTAACAGCCCCCATCTCTCCTTCAATGATGCACCAACCAAAACCCATTGAACTCCATCTGAACACCTCTGATGAATATGACAGATCTCCCTCTAGAGCAGCAGACTGGCTTAGTAACATACAAACATACCTTCTTGTCAACAAAGAAGTATACAACAACGATGATAAGAGGGTTGCATTTGTGCTCTCATATATAAAGAAAGGATCTGCCTTAACCTGGGCCACTGTGGTCCAAAATCAGGTGTTAGATGCCCAATCCTTCGGGACCTTCACAGATTTTGTTACGAAGTTCAAGGCTGACTTCAAACATTCCAACCAGAAACACCAAGCGCTAGGATGGCTTATCACCTATTGTGTCCAAAAGAACGAAAACTTAACTGGATATATTAACCAGTTCAAGATGAAAGCTGTCCAGGCAGAACTCAATGAAACCACAGACTCAGCAGTACTAATTTCATACTTCGCTGCTGGAATTCCCCCCTCCTTAATGCAATGAATCCAATCTATGGATACTATCCCAACTAAGATCACTGAATGGTATACAAAAGCCGTTCATTTCAAGACTCAATGGGACCTTGCAGACTGAATTGAAAGGCTGCACTCCCGATCCTCCACTTCCACCTATGTTCCATCCTACCAACGCACTAACACTTCCACCTCCACTCCTTGCAACCCAAATGCAATGGATGTTGATCGGCTGACAATTGAACAAGCTGCTAAACATAGGAGAAAAGGCCTTTGCTACAACTGTCACAAGCAAGGGCACATCTCCAGAGAATGTCCAGATTGTTGCCAACAACCAGAAAGGAGGGAGGTACAAAAGGTAGTGATAAAGGAAGAAAAGAAGGACAAAGAAGATGTTGAAGAAGAGATGGTGGGAAGACTTTCTACTTGCCATTTTGAACCACAGGATTTTTAGATGAGAGGACTACATCGATGTCAGTACCCTCCATTTCCAAGGTTACCTGCTCCCCTGTATTTGTAGCAGAGCAACAATCAAAGTCGCTTAGATTGCCAATTCAACTTATTGCTACCACCAGAACCTTGAAAACTGTCAACACTTTAGCTCTCATTGACTCAGGAGCTGAAATATCCTGTATCGACCACCACTTTGCACAGAAACATAAGATACCCCTCAAATGACTCACCTGCCCAGTCATAGCAAGAAATGCCAACCAATCACATAACACGACAGTTCACTTTTCTACGACTCTTTATATGAAGATCAGTGAACAGACGCAAAAGGTCAAATTCTATGCCATGAACTGCGGAAATGAGAATGTTATTCTTGGGGCCCCCTGGCTAGAGCGAATAAACCCAGTCATCGACTGAAAGAAAGGAACAGTCATTCTGGACGAGTCCCTCAATAAATCCCTAGATCTTTACCTTGAACATGTAGGAACTCGTGCTTCCTACCTTTCCAAAGGAAAAACAAAAAAAGAAACCCCTCCTCCTGAACATGTTATCCTTGACGACATAGAAGTTGAAGGACTGAACCAATACCTTGACAAAGACACTCCCAAACAACTTGTCGACCAACAATTAGATTTTTACACCATTTCCACTCTTTATCGCATACAAGGACAAATGATTATAAAACCACAAATTTCCAAAATCATAGCAAGGCTTACCCAATCCACTGAATTAGCCATCACAGCAGAAAAACCAAAACCAAAAGCTACGCTCCCTACGGCATATGAAGAATTCACTTCAGTCTTCTTGAAAGAAGCAATGGAACATATTGCCCCATCCAGACCCTATGATCACACTCTAAACATGAAGGAGACTTTTATCCCAAAGATCTCCAAGATATACCCCCTCTCCCCAGACAAACAACAAGCTGCAGATGATTTCATCGATGAACATCTGAGAATGGGTAAGATTCACCCATCAAAATCCCCACAAGCATCCCCCTTTTTCTTTGTAAAGAAGAGGGATGGCAGGCTCCGACCCTGCCAAGATTATCAATACGTCAATGAACATACAGTTTGTTACGGTGTTGCCTGCACCCGCCTGCAAGGCATCGACACCATCCAAAGGTCTTGAAGGGCGAACAGCCAGGATCAGACACGATGGGAAAAGGACATGAGAAGAGAGTGGATTGCAGGACAAGAATGCCTTATGCTAGGCAAGGTACAGGTAAGGGACCGCGTAGTTAGTTAAAGATGAACATAAGGTTCAACTGCCCTAAGTACTACCTTTATATACCTACTAGGATCGTGCACAGACCAAGTTACCTAATGCGCTACAAATGGCAATACCCTATATCCAGGGTAAGCCCTAAACCCTAGAAGCAAGAAGCACACCTCGTGGGGGATAAGAAGCAAGCCACGAGGACCAAAGAAGCACGGCCATACTCACCGTGTGGAAAGAATCTAACTACATATAGATCGGGGTCAAGGGTACACCCAATCGAGAAGGAAGTCCATGTTGGGCAATGTGCGCCGATGCGTAAGCATAACGGATATCGGATGACGATCCGATATCAAAAGGGTATCAGCTATCGGATCACCATCCGATGCCAGGGATCTAAGCATAACAGTCCGACCTTAGCATAGCAGCTAATCAGACAAGGAAAGTCGTAGGTGAAGGGATTGACGACCGTAGGCGATACGGGGTAGTCGTAGGGATGTCGAATCGAGTACTTGTCGTACGTTTACTCTACAACGTAGACGTCAAGGGTCATTTCAAACGGTAAAACCCCATTGCTAGCTTTTAGCGCAAGTAGGTTTTCAGTAAAACTGTAACAAAACCCCATTGCTACCTTCAAAAGTGCCATCTTTTGACACAAAATCTTGGCCACTCTTGAGGTGCAGGAAATACTCGGGGAAGGGAAGGAAAAATGATGGAGGTTGGGCTGGCACCAACGATGCATTGACCATGCGGTGAGAGGGTCGAAAGGGGAAAATCCAGGGGAGGAAGTGAACTCCATTAGGCTGTAACGTTGCATTGAAGCGAGAGATCGTTCGCTGACACAATGAATCTAGAAAAACCAAGCTTTTGACACAAGAGCTGCGAACTTGAGGAAGCCCGATGGCTAAACAAAGGAAAGAAAAAGAGTATTATTGTGGTGGTGGAAAAGTAAAATCTTCGGCACATTCGTGTTGCTCATCCAATGACTATGAGCATATTAATAGTCTTGCGACACGCGAGGCTGTGCCTTCGAAGAGTACTTCGTACCGGAGGGGTGGTGGCATGCCTGACGGGCATAGTACTTCATCCTCACCACTTCCCTACCTCCGACTAAAATCAAAATTGGCACCGACGATGAACACAAAACCCCAACACTATGCAGAAGCAGGGCAGCGAAAAGAAAAGGCGGAAGAAGGAAGCCCCCTGAAAAAAAAATTTCAGGTAAATGATGGTGTGGAGGCGGGGTGAGGGAGGAGATGACAACCAACAGCAAGGTCATCCAATGGAAGAAATGGCCATAACAGGCCCAGGGAGCGAAGAGAAAAGAACCCCAACCAAGAGGTTCAAGCGGCTAATGGCAATGATGGCACACCGGCGCACCGGGGAAGAGGAAAGGAAGGCAGTTTTACATCGTGCGATAGATGACAACGGCATGGAAGGGAACAGTTTAGAGACTTGTTGGTCAACAGCGCTGGGGTGGCAGGGATGACACCTGCAAACAAGGAGTGAAAGCGATGCAGCAGGAAAGAACAACTGCCAAAAACAACGGGCACCTCCAACTAGACAAGGAGTGCCAAAAGGAGAGGAGGGGCAACAACGGCCCGGACGACGAGGGGAAAGAAGGGCAACACCAGCCTGTTCGTGAGGAAGGGGAAGGATACCTCCGACTAAGGGATGAGGTTCCTGAACTGGGTAAGGGGATACCTCCAACTAAAATTGAGGTCCCGGGATACAAACCAACTTGCCATGGCAGGACAAGATGGGAAGGCACTACCGTCGTAGGCCTGACACAGGGGAAGTCCAAGGGGAGCAAGTTGCACATCTTGAACCGATGAAGACAGAATCGTGGATTGGCCGATCCAGCGATGAACGAGTCTAATAATGGTATAACGGCCACCAGGGCCAGAGGGGAGGAATGCAGTTTATGGACATACTGGTCCGCCGACGAAGGAAAAGTGGAGGAATGCAGTTTATGGACATGCCGGTCCGCCGACAAAAAAAAGGGGAGGAGGAATGCAGTTTATGGACATGCCGGTCCGCCAACAAAGGAAAAAGGGAGGAATGCAGTTTATGGACATGCCGGTCCGCTGACAAAGAAAAGGGGAGGAGGAATGCAGTTTATGGACATGCCAGTCTGCCGACGAAAGAGAAGTGGAGGAATGCAGTTTATGGACATGCCGGTCCACTGACGAAAGAGACGAGGAGCCCAATGATGAGAGGGCGACAGTGCAGTTTAGCATCATGCTGGACGAGAGAGGGTGAAGGTGGAGGATGCAGTTTAACATCATGCCGGACCAACGATGGTGGGGAAGGATTACAGTTTATCGTCATGTCGGACGTCCAACCTAAAAGATGAGATATTATGCAGTTTACTGTCATGCCGGACATTGGATGGGAGAAGAGCTGATCGTGGACTCAGTGCAGCTGACTCTGCAGGGAGTGCTTAAACGTTTCATACTAAGGGACATGAGTTTTGATAGATTTATCATGATAGGGATCCCAAAGATCGAAGGACCCGAATTGATACGTTTAATGCCTTAGGAAGGGGGACAACCAAGTGCTGACGTCTAGATGAAAGGGCATTAATCCCAATTGATTTATCGAAGCCGGGGTCGCGATAACAAGACCCGAAGCTAGAGCGTGGAAAGCGATGGAAGATGCAGTTTAACGCCTTACCGGGCAGATACAGTGCAGTTTTCAGCCATGCTGGGCGCACGGAGGGGATGGCGGGGGAATGGAGGAAGTGTAGTTTATAGTCATGTCCGGACTCTTCTAAATCTATGAGGATTATGCAGTTTAACCACATGCCAGTGGACACACAAGTCGTTAAAGGAGGACGCGGGGTTGGATGACGAACGACGGAACCATGTTGTTAGGACTGGCACCTAACTCACACAAACTATCTACATGGATGGGAGGAACCAGATATGCCTGGCTACGGCACGCGAATACGCTCGCAACAGTGACATGACAATCCCTGTGATCACGTGAACAGGGGACGTTATCGATTCGTCCTACGTAGCAGCCTCTAGCGCTCTGCTAATACACTCCCTAGTGCACTATGGGAAACAGCAACATTATCCGTATTTAATCAATCGAGACTGACAACCGTTGGTATGCTCTCATGAATTGCGGCGGATGACCGCATGAATACCGGATACGGGTGGTATGCCCACGCTGTAATGCAAAAGGATAGGGAGGACGGGGATGAGGAACGACGAAAGCCAGGGGAAACAGGAGATACAGAGACGCGAAGAGAGTGAGCGTCAACAGGAGGAAGGACTGGCACCTTCAACGTACGCAGTTTAACAACATGCCAGTTGCGCGAAGACAATGACGAGGGGAGCCAGCAGGATGTCCGCCAACAAGACATGCAACCACATCTGGGGAATCCGCGATGGATGAAGAGCTGTGCTTAATAGCATCGGCGAAGGGATACGTTCATCTTTTGTTATGGTGTTGCCTGCACCCGCCTGCAAGGCATCGACACCATCCAAAGGTCTTGAAGGGCGAACAGCCAGCAGACACGATGGGAAAAGGACATGAGAAGAGAGTGGATTGCAGGACAAGAATGCCTTATGCTAGGCAAGGTACAGGTAAGGGACCACGTAGTTAGTTAAAGATGAACATAAGGTTCAACTGCCCTAAGTACTACCTTTATATACCTACTAGGATCGTGCACAGACCAAGTTACCTAATGCGCTACAAATGGCAATACCCTATATCCAGGGTAAGCCCTAAACCCTAGAAGCAAGAAGCACACCTCGTGGGGGATAAGAAGCAAGCCACGAGGATCAAAGAAGCACGGCCATACTCGCCGTGTGGGAAGAATCTAACTACATATAGATCAGGGTCAAGGGTACACCCGATCGAGAAGGAAGTCCATGTTGGGCAACATGTGCCGACACGTAAGCATAACGGATATCGGATGACGATCCAATATCAAAAGGGTATCGGCTATCGGATCACCATCCGATGCCAGGGATCTAAGCATAACGGTCCGACCTTAGCATAGCAGCTAATCAGACAAGGAAAGTCATAGGTGAAGGGATTGACGACCGTAGGCAATACGGGATAGTCGTAGGGATGTCGAATCGAGTACTCATCGTACATTTACTCTACAACGTAGACGTCAAGGGTCGTTTCAAACAGTAAAACCCCATTGCTAGCTTTTAGCGCAAGTAGGTTTTCAGTAAAACCATAACACAGTTTGCGATGCTTACCCCCTCCCCCTCATCTCTGACCTCATTTCAAAACTCAAAGGAGCATCTCATTTCACTAAATTCGATGTGCGATGGGGATACAATAATGTTTGCATTAAAGATGGTGATCAATGGAAAGCCACCTTTATCACTCATCACGGACTCTTTGAACCGACGGTCATGTTCTTTGGCCTGTCTAATTCCCCAGCAACATTCCAACATTTCATGAATGACTCCTTCCAAGATATGATCACTGAAGGATGGCTCATCATATATATGGATGACCTCCTTATCTTCTCAGACAATTCAGACGAACATGAACAATGAACGAAACATGTTCTTCAACGCATGAAAGAACTTGACTTATATCTCAAATTAGAAAAGTGCAAGTTCAACATCTCTGAGGTAGAATACCTTGGAATGATCATTAAGAATGGCAAACTTGCCATGGACCCTGTCAAACTAGCAGGGATTCAAGATTGGCCGATTGTTATGGTTTTCTGATGTCATAGGAAAACCTACATAACAAGTTGAATGACTACGGATTCCCTTTCTCAATCTCCCCGACATATTGATTAGATACATTCATTCTATCCTCGTTTGTCTGGCTTATCTCGCTTACTCCTTTAGCTTGATGCCGTTTGTATTACCAAACACGTACACGTGTTTGCCTTGAGGTCTTCTTCTATTCTGCCTCATGACCGTTTCTGTTACTAAGCTTACCTCGTGTAGAAGCCCAGGGTTATGGGCATTTCCTAGTATAGGTCAACCCTTGTTCCAGGGTTGAGGGTATTCCTTATCTAGTACTTCGTCAACATGGTCTGTGCACCGTGGCTGGTAGTATATATAGAGTAGCACTTCCTGTAGAATACCCTAAGCTTAATCTCATCATTACATCGCCTAAGTGTGGGCCTGTAACCTCTTGTGGTCTACTCCTCATCCTGCTGCCAAGCCTTGAGGGTATCTTGTCAACGTTCCTCTTCATCCTGGATATTATCCCTTGAAGATCTCCCATCATTCTTGCTTTTATTTTCACCATCATACTAGGAGCCGTCCTAGTCATCTCGTCTATCTTCACAGCCATCCTCGTCACCTACTTGTATACCTATTTGGTTATTGCCCTTGTCATGTTCGCCATTCGAGGCTATTGGCTCATGTCATAACACCTATGCTGAAATGAGTACATGATGTATGATCCTTTTTAGGCTTCACCAACTTCTATTGCCAATTCCTTCCCCACTTCTCCAATATTGCCCAACCCCTTCTTGATCTTACTAAGAAATTCCAATCATGGGAATGGAAGGAATGACAACAAGATGCCTTTGATATGCTCCAGAAGATGTTCCTTTCCCAGCCAGTTCTCCAACTCCCCGATTACTCAAAACCCTTCACAATTGCCACTGATACTTCCCTTTATGCTTCAGGTGGTGTTCTCCTCCAAACCGATACCAATGGTGCTTGGCACCTTTGTGGTTATCTTTCCCAGATGTTCTCCCCTGCAGAATGAAACTACAATGTTTATGATTGCGAACTTCTCGCTATCATTCGTGCTCTCTCCACTTGGAAACATTTCCTTCATGGCTTTCCTCACCCTGTCCAGGTCTTTACTAACCATAAGAATTTGATGTACTTTCGTCAACCACAGAAACTTAACCGTCACTGTTATGAATCCTTAAGATCACCCCTAAGTCCTTGGATCATCCTTTCTGATCCTCTAGAAGTCACTTTCGCTCTAAGGTACTTTTATCTAATCTTATCTATAGGGGGGACCAAAACCCAAAATCTTC
>JBBPJT010000412.1:0-24957 GCA_038088895.1 Xerocomus potaroensis | reverse complement strand
CCAATGACATATCATTTTAAAACAGCTGTCCCTTAATGGCATGGCAACCAAATCATATGACCAAACCTTCATTGGACAGGGAAAAGTAAGGGCTAGCAATGACCCTGCAAGCATTTTACCTAATTCCTTCTCATACTCTCACAAAATCAAATGTTTCCAAAATAACCCAACATTGGAACACTTTTTTGAGCCACTGTATATCCAAGTGTCTACACCTTCTGTTTTTGAATTGTGGTATGTTGGTGAATACCAAAATTAAGGTGGTTAGAGTGCTGGTGGATGATTGTACTCATCATCAGGCAAAATCTTTGAACAGCTTCCAAAAAGACTTGTTGAACACTTGATAAAACCTAGGAAAAGAGTGGGCATGTCAATAACCAGATCTATCTAATGACTCATGACACCACATCAGCTATAAAAATTGGGGTCGCACTATGCGTGTCCTCAGGCGAGTTGGTCCCGAATTTCCATCAGAATTCGGGGGTGTCTACCATGAAGTTCTCTGGGTCTCGGAGAACGGGATGGGACACGACAGACAAAACGCGCAATGACACATGGCAGACGACACGGGCCTTCCTCGTTGCACTTTCTCGGATCTTGCGGCCAGTCTGCCAGGAGTACTAATAACCTTGAGCCAAAAGTGTGTATATGTGCCGTGTTATACCCTTTATTGCATAGGTTGCTTCAAGTAAACATATTAGTAAAAGGGTATATCGTGTAATATAGACAAGTATGCAGACGTATGAACAGAAAGAGTTTCTTAGCCAGTCTGGATTAAATTTAGCGACCGAAGTATGGACAAAACAACGTCACCATCGATCATGTGTGCTCTCGGACCTTTGATTGCCACTTGCCACGTTTACCCTCAGATCCGGGGTGGAAGCGATGCTGTGTGTGCGCGCTTGGTTCCAGATGGGCATCGACACAACTATGGCATCGTGCGCGGAGAGAATGCATTTGGACTGCAGACATCATAAAATGACGCACGAGCGGTGCTCATCTCGTTGCACACACGTCGTTCGTTGGACCAAGATGCACTGCTGTCATTCCAGGAGAGGTTATATCTTCCGTAGAACGTAAGCGAAATGAGGGGGTGATGGAAGGACCGAGGTGCCTTGTGTACAGCGCCGCGCAACGAACGCGAATATCAACCTGTGGGGTAAATCACAACCACATGGTGGGGCCATCCCTCGCAAGATCGCTTTCTCAGACACGGTCAGCATGACGTTTTGGGTAGACCTTGTACGCACGTAATCGCGTCTCATTCCCGGTCGGTAAATTGACACGTCAGTACCTTGAGGTCCTTGTGCAACATCTACTCCGCGTTGTTACCGGAATGCAATATGCTTCACAACTCTCGACCTACTAAAAGTCAAGTCCTGATTCTCTACAGAGAGGAGATAACTTGGGGTTGGGGACCGACCGTACCTGTGCTGAGCACGGCGAAAATTGGATCGGAGATGGAAACGACGGGTGCCCGAATGCCACGCTCTTCCTTCCCTCGTCCGTACACGTACACGTTTCCAGTTCCTTCGTTACTCGAATACACATGAAGCGTATTACAACTCGCAGCCGAGCGTCACTAGGACAAGAAAACGAAAACGAAAGACGAAGAGGCGGAAACAGAAATAGAATATGAAAGTAAGATATAGTGCAAGTTCATGGAACATAGGTAACCATCAACACGTTCACGATCAACTTTTCCAGCTCATTCCCGGAGGCGAAAAACACCCGCTCCTTGGTCTTCGGCCCAGGTGCCCAATCAGATAGCACGGAAATTTCCGCTTCCGCCAGCGCGATCGCACCCGATTCTTCCACGCGCTGCCGCATCAGGTCCCCATCCCGCATCGTATCCAGCTCCTCATCTTCATTTGGGTCGCCATAATAACTCATCGGTCGCACTGGCATAGGTACCACGCGCTTAGAAGGCGAGTTGAAGGTCGCGGAAAAGCCCATCATAGATGCCGGAGTCTCGGGCACCATGTCGTTCCCGCACTCCACCGTACGATCAATGGGCCAGATATAGCGTCCCGCGGACCAGTGGAGCTCCGGTGCGAGCTTGTACAACTTGAGCGCATGGTACAGGAGCGAATCACTCCCTTTTAACTGCAAGCGGCACGGAATGTCGTCAGCACACCGAATTTTGCCGATCACGCCGCACCGCACTGCACCCCTGCTACCAGAGTGCGAGGCGCGATGCATAAACGACAAATAGACGTACATGTGGTACCAGCGACTCGGCTATCGTGTCGGCTGGGTTCAGGCCATACTCTTGCGTGAGGTAAAACGCCACCTTTCGCCCTCGCGACAGACTCAACACAGGAGAGAGCAGATCCAAAAAGTGTTCGCTTGGCGTAATGAGCGGGTCCACCGAGGGCCCGTACGTCTTGAGATGCACTGCAAACGAGATGCTCATCCGACACCCCTGTTGGATGGTCTCGACCTCGTACTCGCACTCGGCGAGGAAGGCGGTCCACTCGACTTCTCCAGGCTGGCCGCCCCCGAAGAACTTTTCTTCGTTGCCGTCGGAATCCCGGATGACTAGTGCTCCACCGCGATGCTGTACAGGGAGTGTGACTACGATCGTGGCTACCCGTCCGTCATTGCGCAATGTGCGTGGTTGTTGTGTCACGCGACAGCCTTTTGCCATTACCTCCAGTCGGTCTCGCACAGAGATGAGGTAGTGGCCTGTTGGCAGGTTCGGGAAGAGCATGGTGCGCACGGCGTCAAGGATGGGGTGGTTGGCAATTTCGAGTGTCGCAGTGAGGGGGAGATTGGGAGGGTAGAAGAGGGAGTCACGATCGGGATAAACATTCATTCCTGCCGTCTGGTGTGGTCGACATGCCGCCATCAAAACGTCCAGCGCTGGAGGCGTGTCGTAATCGACATCGATGGGAAAGTCAAGCGAGTGGGTGATACCACTCTGTTGCGTTTGGCAATGGTCAGCATGTATGCGACGCAGTCTGGGATGAGACGCACCTTTGAGCGGAAGAAGACGACGAGTGCAGAAGGATCTAGGGGAATGCGGCCGGATGCGGTGAAGGGACGTGCTTTGGCGATGAGCAAGCGGGTGACGCTCCCACGGAGCGCGTGTTCGGGTGGGTAATCTGACTTGTGTCTGCGATTGCTAGGTCGCTTGGGGACGGTAGTAGTGCTTTTGAAGGGACGTTCGATCTCGAAATCGGGTTGACTTTTCGTTCGCTGGCTGCCAAGATCGGAGTGTCTGCTGCTGCTGCCGTCTGAGAGGCGGCTAGCGGCGGAGAGTGCGGGTGAGGAAAGGACGGATAGAGGATACATGGTCGAGATGGGGAGGACAGGTGAGAAGGGGGTGGATGGCGAGGTGGTATTTACCTCGGACACGGTGGCTGTATAGACCAGTTGCCCGAGTTGGCCTGTGGAAGAAATGGCAATAGCGGATTGCCTGTCAAGGACAAGAAAACGTGTTTGATGCTTATTAGATTCCGCGCTTTCCTCTGGAAGGGCGTGCGTGAATATGGAATGAAGTTTGCGTGTGGATCAAGTGTGGGACGGGACGAATTCGGGAAGAGATAACTCAGGAGCCGGACTCGATACGGGATATGATTTATAACTTCGAACTAGAATAACGCGCGAATTGAGTTTACGACGCAGGACAACAACGCGGACTCGGCGTGGTAGCGTAGTTACGTATCCGAGCTCATCGAACAACAACCCAAACGACAATAACACAACCAGATTTTTTTCTCGTCTCTCGTCGCTCTGTGGGTCCAAGTGTATGTCGGGTCGCTCCATGCATTGTCTTTCTGTCGAAACAACGCAAGACTCATGACGGGGTGACATCAAGCTGTAGGATCATGACGGCCTTCCATGTCGCCCCGGTTGGGCGGAACAACGCAAGACAGAAGCGGATCCAAAAAGAGCCGGGCACCCACCACTCAAAAATAAAATAAAGAAAAGAAAAAGAAGAGGAACAGGGGAAATAACAAGCTTAACATTAGGATTGTAAGGGCGCAAGAAGGACTGGGAGGAACGAAAGGGAAGGTGGTGCAAAGAGGGACCCCCGAGTCTGGACCGCGCACGGAAGAGACGGGATGAGTCGGATCAGGAGCCAGTTTTTTTTAACGGTGAGGAGTCGCTTGGAATGGACCTGAAGTTGCGCCCGAACAACTAGGAGGCAGTTCCATTATCACGCTAACCAGAGTGTGGAAGGACTGACAGAGAACTGTCACTGGTACGCCTCACATCCCCCCGCAGCGATCGTCATCTCGAATGTGCTCCAAAACGGTGGTGTCCGAGATGGGATGGCTGTCGCCGGGCTGTGGTTCTTCGTGTCCATTTTCCCCCAATTACGTACTCACCTCCGGGAAGGCGTTCCCCCCCCTGTACTGCATACATCGCTCCTTGGTCCATGTCGGAGTTCGAGATAGGACGCCGCAAAGAACGTATCGGTCTCCAAGCGTACCTCGGTCGCACACGAGGTACTATCGGGACTGGGCAGTGTGTCGTACGCACAGCAGCAGAAAATAAACCATCCGGGGTTCATCATGTGACGCCGGGATCTACGCTCGTGAGAAGACAAGACAGACAGAAAGCGAGCATTCTTCAATTTCGCATCCTCGCTTCACCATCCCTGCCTTTTTATCCGCTCACACGCGGTGTTGTTTTGCTTCCGGGGTCGCTGGCAAGCAGGCAAAAGTGCGTTTGGTTGTGTGGACTCAGTCGCGCGTCCAGTCGTGTCTCTCAGCGATCGGTGCGAGTCATGTCCGTGTGCTCATCTCAAACGGGGTCCCCGGCTTTGTTTGAATACGCACGTGGAACACCCTTAACCCTCGTACCCTGTGTCTGTGTCCCCGGACGCGTCTCCGTCATCTTATTAAAAGTGACGCCTCCCCTGGGCTGGGACCAGATCCAAATCTTATCTCGCCATCCATCGCCTTTTGCGCTCTCGAATTGGTCATACCCTAGCACTGAAGAAGAGATTATCCTCTAGAAGCATCTGTCTCCCAAACACGTGTTGCTGTTGATCCCAGAAAGAAAATGAGGGTGTCCGCGCGCGCTGTTTGCTTTTCTATCTATCAACCCGCAGTCGCGGATGGTTTTGACCACAGCACATGCGGTGATCTCAGTCGCTCCGACTATGGATGTATCACACTCACGTTTACGAATGACAAGGCGTTCACGTCCGGTTTTTTTATTTTATTTTATTTCAAGGGCTTTAGGGCTCTTTTTTGAGAAGTCAAGATCTTAGATCCCCGGTTGTTTCCGTGCGAGGCTGTAAAGCCGATTGCGGTCAGCTCTCGCCGCGCGTGTACATGTCATTTCACGAGTGGCCGTACGATGCCAACTTTCGTCATGCCTATACCTTATAGAGGCGGGGCAAGTTCCACGCACATGGGAAGCACCGTACGATAGAATGACGAAAGGCGTGAGACGAGAAGAGAAAGGCATGGACATGACATCGACCTCGCGGCGTGTATGACGACAGTGTAGACACAGACTATGGGATCAGATCTGAACGGTTTCGACCGAATTCTCTCTCTTGCACGACCCTTGAGATAGATCACATCGTCACATGCGTGTTCGTGTACCAGCACACGACACGTGCATCTCCACGTCCGGTGCTCAAGCCCTCCTGTGCGGCGCGGTGATTACCAGTCATCGGTTGTGTTGAAAAATAGATAGGGACCTGTACAGCAGCGGGCATTCGTGGCACTGATCTACGCAGATTGGGAAACGGTTTGTTATACCATTCCCTTCAGATCAGACAAATCCAGGGTGTTTTAGAGGTCCGCTGTGAAAACACGCGCTTTCGAAACAGAAACGTACCGCACTCACTATGGTATCAGGTTTGGACAGACAGCGGGCCTGGAGCGACAAGACCAACCATAGACCGACAGGCATGGGAACGATATTTGGCCATATATGGACTCCCTCCTGAGTTGTGTGGCCGAGGCCAACCTTGAACGACGCGAGGCCAATGGGGAGCTCCAACGTTGGTCTTTTTGGCATTGGCCGCCACATCTAGCTGATTCTGTCTCGCCAAACCAAACGATCGAACACACGTGTGACGCGAGCGTGCGCGCGCGCATGTCCTGATTGCGCCCTCGCCACCCAAGTGGTCAGAAATCAAGGGATGATGACCTACGGCGATCACTATCAGCTGCATGCAGCTATCCCCATATTGATCAGTGGGTTCTCCCAAGGCACGCGCGGCTCGCCGACGCCTTGATACAGGGCGCAAAGCGGTTATGTCCTCGACGACTCCTTTTGGGCAATGGGGCGTTCCGTGGTGGTCAACCGGTTCCATGGACCGGGAGGCTCTGATTAGACCCTCTCCACATCCCCGTTCCCTTCGCTCGGGTTCCCCTTCTTTGCGAAAACATCGGCTTTTTCGATGTCATCCAGATCTGGCGATGCGCGGTTGTGCAACATCAGAACTTGAATCTGTTGGCCGACTAGACCCCACGCGGGCGCATCAATGCTTTGAAGTACGTCGTTAACCCTGCTTGCCTTTAAGAATACTACCGTGCACGAGCAGACCGCTGGCTGGTACGCTTCATCAGAACATCGGCACAAAGGTTATCACTCGGCCATCTCAGATGATGAGTTCATCATCAAGTATCATCGTTGACCGTGGTGTTGGTTCTCCATCAGCCTTGGATATCAAGGGCTCCAAATTCGATCGTTCCTTTTTTTTTCAAACGAGGATCAGGGAATTGAATGTGGGTACATCGTGCTGGCCCCCAGAAAACGCAGAAAATGTGCAGTTGGATCTCTGGACGAGGCTCAAGTTCATCAGTATTGTACCAGTCGCATGTCATCCTCGAAATGTTAACGGCCGCTCATGAGAGAAGGGACAGGGTTTGATCCCCGAAAATATCTCCGCTGGATAACACTGGGCCCCATTCACGACGCTCAAGTCGATTGTTCCAGCTATTTCATCGGGAAAGGACAGACCTAGGACTATCTTTCAGGCAACGATAGCACACTTTGGATCATTTGAGCTCACTCGTTCTACCTTTTGATATTGCAGGCGAACTTCAATTGCCGAAGCGGAGACCGAATTAGGGGTACACTCAAAAGCGGTGAGACCGACGTCTCGATATCCTGTTCACACTATACTGTGACCGCTGCGTGAAAGTGAAGGCTAGACGGATACACACCGATGTGCTGTGGATGTACTGATGTGAGTCGTTTCAAGGACCCCAAAATGACCCATGTCAGCCATCCTGCCCATACATCAAGAGGCGGCTTGCAGTTTCTGTTTTTGCGTCCGCGCAGGGCAGGAAGCAAGATCAACAGTAGTTCGGCCAAGGCAACTACAATTGTCTTATTCAATCGTTAGGAAGAAATAAGTGCCGATGGCGTCCTCTATGACCCAATCCGGAACCTGGACAAGTTCTGAAAAATAAAGAAACGGTGTTCTCCGCCGGACACCCGCATACCTCAAGGCTAGAAGGTCACCTACCTATGCAAAGTCATGTGAACGTGCTCTAGAGCCTTGTCGCACGTTTTGACGACGACCGAGACAAGTTCTCGATTGGCCGTCCGAGGCTTCGGATCAGTTGAGTTGTGTATTTTAGAGGGGGGCTTGGGTTATTTGCGGACCGAGGGGAGACGGATGATAGCACAGCATGTCGTTGCTGGTATCGATGGGCGACACCTCATTTCACTGTAACGCTTTCACACAATGAAGGCGAGGATCAGATGGAGATGGTCGAGAGGTGATACGTGCTGTGGTGGTGATAAGCACCCACAGCATGTGTTGTACAGCATCTGTAGTGTGGAGTGTCACGATTGTATCACAGGGACACAAAAACACATGTTGTTGCTACATACGAAGAACACAGGTGACGCCATAGATACAACAATGGTGTGTTGCTCACCCTGAACTGCCACAGTTTCACGCACCCTCCTTTTCCTTTCCTCTGCCCTCGGTCGTTTTTCTCAGCCTTGCATGTCGGCGCCTTTGCCACCTGCAGAGGATTGCACCAATTCGTCCAGTTGCCGACACCCCCTCTGACCCCGGGACACATATGTCTACGAAGCTTGCTGATTGCAGGGTTCCTCGACCCGATCATCGTCTCCCAGCACTGACCTGCCTTCAAAAGATCCATCCACGCATCGTCCCCTTCGCGACCAACAGGTTTTAAACACCCCGCCGGAGAGCCCGGCCGCCGAAAGGTCATACGAGGAGTGAGATTGAGACGGGGTGACACCCTCTCCACAGCGTTTTTGTCCGAAACGAGAGTGAAAACAAATCATAAGACGGGAGCGTTCTGCGGAAAGGCCATAGTATTCGAAGTCCATGTCACGGAAGGGCGCGCGCTTCTTAACGTACGTCGCAATGTGCGTGCGTAGCGTCATTCGTCGCTTGGACTGAGATGAAACCGATATGGCCGGGCAACGTCACCAGAGGCCAGGACAGGGAGGATGACGTCCACACCACTCTGCGAGGATGCACACGAAATCGCTGCCCCTCGCGGCATTCGCATGAAACACTCGCCATGGAGGTTTTGCTGCAGATTTCTGCAGAAATGGATGAAATACAATTTGCCATCACCGAGTTTATTCACGTCCAGCTCCTTCCAGACGAGATTGAAGCAAAGAAGCCGAAGAAAAAAATCGTGCACCGTCCACCAGCGCTGCTCCTCCTTGCGACCATAGTGAAAAAGGTACGTCCTTTTGGAGGCGTCGGATAGTTTGGTTGTCTCCGAGCCGCGCCCATGCCTTGATCGTCCGAGGTCCGCCGGCCTGAAAAATGTATGTTCTAGAGCGAATTGATCAAAAGGGAACGCGGCATCCTCATGGAATTCTGGAAAAACGGTGGCTGTCGGGCCCCTATCTATGGGGAGAGGGGAATATGGACGCAATTTCATTCCGGTTGACAAAAAAAGAGTCGGAAGACAGGTACCAACAAATTCTGATAAACACGACGCGGTTCGGCGAGATTTAAAGGGAAAGGTCCCAGATAAGCTAAGCATTGAGCTTCGTCAAAGAAAATGATCATAATTGGTTTCTTTCTCCTGAGACCAGGGAAGTCATTGAGAGTCTAGAGCCTGATAGAACGAGTCAGCTACTCCAATCGGCAACTCGAAAGACTCGTGCCTTCGTTCATCGGCAATGGGTGATTTGTATCTTCTGACAAGCTAGCTTTTCTGTTAGCCGCAACACTCGCCTTGTGTGCCCCTATAACGACCTTATCGTACTTTGGCGAAACGAGGCCTGAACACCAACTTTTATTCCAAATGTCATCGCATCTCTAAGTTGCTCCCAAACAACTGAGCCCTCTCCGTCGATACAGTCATTCAGAAGGCCAGTTTCACCCCTCAGTATGGGAGCTAACTCAGCGAACGTCACTCGCAGAAAGGCGCGAGCACAGTTGGACGTTCGTTCATCACCACAAAGTTTGGAAAGAAAGTCGAACACCTGAAAGTACCCTAGGGCAACAAGAGTGTTGTTAAATATTTCTTTCAATGAACAACAGCGTCTTAGCTCAAAACTCTGCGTCCAGAAGCACTCTGGTACAACAAGTTCATTCTTACTCAATTCGTCGGCAGCCCTAGATTTACCCATTCCAGATGATTGAACGATGGCGATATAGTGCTGTTGGAACGAAGCAGCACTTCGTGGATTCCTCGACGAAAGAGCGCGGTGCAATTGCAACGTCCTCAATGTAGGTACTGTCCCAAAATTGCTCAATAGCTCTATGTCGCGAGCCTAACATGAGCACTGAGAGTATACGACGTGGAAAACGTGGAAATGACAGATCCTTGCGCCCATTCATAGAGAGTACGATGGGCGGGATGAAGGCTAATTGCAATGAGACAAGTCGGTATCAAGCGTCAGTATGAACCCACCTTTTTGGAGGAAACTCTGTCGATTCCACTTTTTCACTGCTCAGACCTCGTCGAGTCGTGCTTTTGGTACAGCTTCTCCTTGTCGAACCAGACATCCTTTGGGGCTCCCAGTAGCCCATCGGAAAACGCCACGAATCCGATCCAGAAGAAACGTGTGTTGCCACCTGAAACCAAGCTTTTTCTCGTTCGAGCCCTAAAAACATAGCTTAATCATTGACCAGTTCGTCAAAAGCGTTTTTTCGGTGTCCATGGGTCAAAGAGCTATAGGTCGAGACCGACGCCTTTGTTCTCTTCTGCACACCACACAAGAGAAATTGGTCACATGAGGTAGCAGGTAGCCGCGGCCGATCTTGAACAAAAAAAACATTAAATTTTGATTTTGAATAGACCGGTGAATAAGAGAGAGGGCCAACCAAGACATACTGTCAACGCCCAGTCCCACGATTGTCCTAGGGTAGCCTGATCGATCACCCAAGATTAGGTCCTAGCGCTCCGAGAACGTATTATAGTTCTATTCGTGCTCAACCTCCCTAGATTCTTCAGCTTCAATCCGACGATGATAATGATGACGATCAACCTCTTGTTCATGCAAGATGGAGCGCACCAAGGGAAAAACGATATTAGTATCACCCTCCGTCGAGCGTCGAAGATCAGTTGGACCATCCGTGAGTTGCAGATTCGCTCAAGAATGGTCGTACGCATCGCTTGCGTCGGCTAGGTTGACGACAAATGACAAGAGAAGAGTCTCTCGAACATGTCTGAATTTTATCCCGAGTTCTTCTGTCTGCGGGATTGTGGAAGGTCAACGGTAATGACCGGTTGTTCGCTCGCACTAAAGGACAGAAACGGGGACAACTGAATCATATCATTCGAGACATCAACCACCACTAGATGGCTGGCTCGTCGGCCCGACCCGGTCGACACGTGCAAACGAGAACGAGACGCAAGCCAACGTGGAATGGAATCGATGTAGGACAAGAAAATGAATACGTCTCAAGACGCGTGTAATACTAGGCCAACTATGCGTAAAATAATAAAGAAAAAGGTAAAAGAACACGAGCGGGAAAGAGAGAGAACGTCGTTCGGACATGTGCATGCATGCGATGATTTCACGATCACCGTAGATCCACAATCTCAAGTGGCATATCTTTCATCTGTACATGTCCCTTATCCGCATCCTTTATGTGTCGCGCGTTCACCACGGCAAAGCAGAAACAAACTCATGAGCACCAAATCGAGAAACGGAAAAGGAGGTAAGGTGAAAAGGGAGACGTACGGTATAAATAGGAAGGTCGAGGTGGGGATGAAATGCTTCCTTAACATGACAGTTCAGAATGGTTTGGAGACCAGGCGGATCCGTCAGTCGGAAAATTCCAAAGCTACAAAAACTATGAGTGAACGAATGATACACAAAGTGGTCAACAGAGTACACACTTTGGTGTAGATTTAGGGGCGCAGACAACAGCAAAAGACTCGGGGAGCATACGTTGGAAGCCGGAGTGTGTGTGCAAGTCGACCGAGGACATGAAGCCTGTGTAGAACAAGCACGTAAATGTGTGACATGACCCGATCAGAACGAAATGGCGCAAAGGTTCGCTAGAAAGACCCACATGACTGCGATGGATGTGTGTGGATCTAAATCATGTCAAGAGTATTAGTGCCACAAGTCACCCACTGACTCGTAGCTTACCCATCCAAGCGTGATCAGCGACCTCTCCTCCGTAAATTGCATCACCAACTCCTCCTCATCCATCGTACACGTATCGCTCGTTGAATGCTGTTTGGGGATCAACAGAGTCGTCACCACGTACTTGCCTTTTTGGTCTTTCCCCAACAACAACCCACACGTTTCGCGATTCCGTGACGTATTGAGCGCGGCGATGGACAGAAAACGTGGCAAACAGTCGCGCGGTAGGGATACGGTCTTGAGTTCCGGGACGCGGTCTTCGCTCGTGCGCTCTCGAGTGATACGGGCAGATTCTTGGGAGGCAGTGCGGAACCGTTCGTTATCCGTATGAAGTGGCGGCCCAGGTGGTGGTGGCGGACCTTGGGTTCGAGACAGGGTTGAAAACGAGGCGGCGTATTGATTTGTGGCTGGTGCGGCCGGGACGACCGAAACAGGTACCGAATGTCGAGGGAGCACTTCGGCGGGATAAAGGCGCGTAGACGACGTCTTGGACGCGTCCGGGATAAACAAAAGCGAAGATGGCCCTACTTCGGAAGGTTTGAGGGTGGGATAACTGAACATGGATTGCAACGAGGGGCTGTAACCTTGTGATAATTGATGCTGGGACATAAGTTGCGGGTATCGAACGTGCCCATCCGGTGGTGCAGGCGATGTAGTTGTAATTGGTACCGGGTATGAAAAACTATAATGGAAGGGGTGTGATGATCCATAGCCCCTGATGAATCTGGCCTACATACCCTTTCACAGATGGCGTTTGATGCCTATTGCAGTGCTCGAATAAGGACGGATATGAAAAAGAGATTGCGATAAGACTAACCTTGTCGGACTTTCTAATGGCATAGGAGGTGGAAGGACATCCTCATAGACGGGTTCTCCATTCCTTGGTGAAGGGTGAAGATGTTGATAAGTATGTGCCGAGGACGTGGACGCGTAAGAGGGCGAAGGGTGAGCGGTGCGACGAGCTGCCCGAGACGCAGCTTCCGCTTCTTGCTGCCGTTTCAGGATCCCTTCTTGCACTCTACTACGTCTCCTCGCAAGCTCCTCTTCTTCACGTTGCTTGACTTCGTCTTGGTAATACCGGGGCTCGTATGTATCACGTTCATGTCCACGTTCCCGTTCTCGTCGTCGTTCGCGTTCTTCACCACTGAGAGGTGTGACGGGTTCCGACCCCGATCTATCCGACCTTTCCCGTCTAATGAGGGATGGCTCCCGGGAGATGTTCGCTGCACGCCTTGCAGCAGACAAGGCATCCTCTTTCTTCCTGTTTGATGCGGTATCGATCTGGAGACGGCGTGTCTTTTCCTCGACAACCTTGTAGAGTGTATCATTTACACGTCCTTCCTCCTGCCTCTTTGCTTCTTCCCGCCTCGACTGTGCCTCACGTCGTGCTGTTTCATGGGCCTGCCAACCTGACTGGTCATGGTCGGTATACCGATCTGGTCGGGAATCGATCTGCATTTTCGCATTAGCGTCCAATGCAGCACGCGCAGCGGCTGCTTCATCTGGGTGGTGAACTGCCCAGCGTTCATAACGTTCGACAAGGACGGGTTTGATATCGCCGAGGTGGCCAAGGATATCCTGACCGTTCTGTGTAGAGCAAATCACATCAGCGTCAGTTCCCACCGCCACGCCAGTTTGTGATCCAGCAGCGGAGACCCCATTTCCCACCGCACAGCAGAGCGAGACACAACCGCAGAATTGCGAGGGAAAACGAGGTCGAGAATGAATGAACTGCGGACTCACGAGGCCAAGATTGTGACGTTGTGTCGACGTCAGGAGTGTGAAATATTCCTTGTGAGAAGGAAGCTTTTCGAGAATGATGGTGGCTGCTTTGGCGAACTCGACAAAGGCAGCCTCGAGGTCGCCCGCTTCGTAGTAGGCCTTGCCAGCCTTGCGGAAACCATCGGCCGCCTTGAGCCATTGCTTCAGGCCCTTGGAGGGGTCCCACAAGTTGTATGTAGCGCGATCTGCGAGCTCGGCGATGGAAAATGGTCTGTGCGGGGACGAGGCGGGTTGCGAAGAAAAACGAGTGGAGGAGCTCATGGCACTTGGCAGGAGGGCTAGCAGGCCAACGCATCTTTACTTACCAGCTTAGCATTTCCTTTTGCGGGTATAAAGACCTTGCAACCCGACCACGATTAAGAAAATGCGGTCCATCGACCACAAACGTGGATGGACACTCATTGTTGGCGTATTTTTGTTGTTTATGCTCGCAGGTCTTTTTGCAGCCCACCATGACCGCAATGGGGCCTCTACAACAGCCTCTGGAACACGCTGGGTCACGCCTTGGCTCCCACTTTCTCGTACCAACAGCACCAACACCGAGCACCCTATCGCCGACCTCATGGAAGACGCCAAAAATGCTTTCAAAAAGCGTCTCTCGAAACAAAGCAAGACACTGCCCGAGGCTGTTGCGGAATACAAACGTCGTTATGAGAGGGACCCGCCGCGTGGGTTCGACCACTGGTGGGAGTTTGCCAAAGGGAAGAATTTCAAGCTTGTGGACGAGTTTGATGCCATTGTCGAGGATTTAGCCCCATTTTGGACATTGAGTGGGGAAGAACTACGTCGGAGAACATATCAGGTATGGTGGACATGTCCAACTGAATCTGCATCTGAACTTGGATTGACAGATGGGCCACTTGCCCTCCATTGATCTCGTGCGGGTCGAGAATGGGAAAGTATTCAATGTTGAAACCGAAAAAGTCTACATAGACCAAGAGCGTGGTCATCGATCGCATGGATTCCGCAATCTCATTGCACCCTTCCTAGACAAGGTACGTGACGGTTGTGCATCAGTCTGGAAGATGATACCAATCCAGTCTCTAGCTCCCGAACATGGATTTCGCGATCAATGCGAAAGCAGAGGGACGTGTGCTCGTCCCTTGGGAGCACCTAAAATATCCCAACCTCACTAGACAAGACTCGTCTGGTATGCATTTGGCTTTATAGCTTTGATTTGTTCGTTGATTTTCCCGTGCAGACGGGTTGACAACGATGCTGGGTGACTTTATACCCGACTGGCAGGGAGACGGTACCGTATGGGAAGCCTATCGACGCACCTGTCCCCCCGATACACCAGCGAGACAACTCTATAGTTCATTTCGAGATCCAAATACCCAAAAGAAAGATGGGGTTTTGGGCCAAGGACAAGGTTCAGACGACGGTTTCGCGTTTACTAAGACAGTCGACGATGATTTCGATTTCTGTGAAAACCCATGGGCACACTACATGCAAGGACACTTTTTTTCCGACTGGCGAATAGTCCCTGTGCTATACCCCGTATTTTCGCCATCCAAAGCCAAGGGGTTTGCCGACATCCGGATACCAAGTCACTACTATTTCGAAGGAGATTCCCGGTACACATACGGGTGGGACCCAGAGATTATGGTTGTGAAAGATGTTGATGATATGGAAGTACCTTGGGATGAAAAGAGCGACCTAATTTTTTGGCGTGGTGCCACAACAGGAGGGGGTAGTACCCCTCCCGGGTTTGCATCAACGTATCAGCGGCACAGGTATTTACCTCCTTCACCCTACGAGCCGACTCATCATGAACGTGATGTCATCCAGATTCCTTCGCATGGCCCACGAAAGCGTGCTTAATAATGTAACCATTGTGCACGCCTCACCTTCACAGCCTGACAGCTTCATTTCTACCACTCTCCCTGCACAAAATGTTAATGGTGACATCATGGATGTAGCATTTGTTTCTGTTACAGGGTCCTATCCTGGTGGTGAAGCAGAACTGCGCAAGTACCACCGTTTTGCAAACTCGGTGCCATTGGGCAAACATTGGTCTTATAAATACCTCGTCGATCTAGACGGAATGTCGTACTCGGCTCGATTCATGGCATTGTTAGCGTCAGACAGTGCTGTGCTCAAGTCGACCGTCTACAAGGAATTTTTCTCGGATTGGATACAGCCGTGGTGCGTTTTTGTTTGTTTTACTCACATCCATGATCGCATGATAACCTGTGTGTGCCCAAGGCTTCATTTTATACCCATCTCATCATCATATGCGGAAATTTATAACATACATGCGTATTTCTCTGGACCATCGGCGTCGACGTTGGACGCAACGAATCAGATGGTACAGATGCCAGAAGATTGGGAGACACTCGGGAAAGAGAGAGACGGACAGCTGAGACAGATTGCGAGGGCCGGCAAGCAGTGGAAACATACCATCGGGCGGCCGGTCGATATGCAAGGTAAGTACCACTTCTTTTTTCGTGTCCTTATCCGGCTTAGGGCGCGGGTTGACTGGACGAACAGTATATCTCTATCGGTTGTGCTTGGAGTATGCGAGGCTCTGGGCGGACGACCGGGATGCGATGAATTTCGTGTTGTGATCCGTGCTGGTACATTGGATAGTGCTTTGCTTGCATGGCCTGCGTGCATAGAATCCCTTCCTTATCGCTGTATTATTGTACATGGGCTTTTGGACTGGCTGTGCTCTTGCATCTGATGGGGCGGTTTGAAAGGGGATTCCGCCATTCGCTCATCAGCAGTGAAAGGCGATGAGATGGAACCTTGCCCCTGAATATTCGTAGACTCCCGTGTGTCCGCAATTCGTGTTAAGACGAGGAGGAAAGGCTTTCTCTCTAATTCCACCAAGCGACATTGACAGCTCGATGGCTACCCGGAGTTACATGGGCGTAAGAAGACAAGGGTCGCCAGGTTGCAACCATACATGTGACAATAATTCGGTGTTTGAGGAGCCATGAGCGGACAGCTGCAACAAGTACTCACAACAATCTTGGTATATAGGCCACGACGGTGGTTACTATTCAGTGTTAATTTGTGGAATGCCCAGCGGTAACCAAGTGTGCCATTCACGAGATTTAAAACGACAACCCTTTCGCAGCGATTAACAGCTGACGTTGTTCGCCAATCACTCTCGAATAAGAGTCCATACCGCCCTTTGGATAGTTTCAATCAAGCGAGAAGTATCGCTTGTTTAGAGCTACACCGATGGAACTGAAACTCATGCCAAGTCATCGTGTTCGCTTCCTCCCGGCTTTTTTCCCTCGTACGAATTTTGTCTTGCGTGGAACTCGTCTCATCCCACAAACGGTCCTTGTTACAAGGCTCGCCGAAAGGTGACGTAAGGATATCGCTATCTCGCTTCTGTCGTGGAGCGAGTGGAGCACCTCGGGAATCCCTCGGTGTATTCCGTAAATACGGACAGCCCAAAGGATTGAATTACTCGCGTCTAGCATTTTATCGTCATTATAACCTGGATGTACAATCCAAACAAGCCCTTCGGTGATCGGGTCCCATGGTTTGTGCTTCGCCGACCTGTACTGATATGATGGCAATAGTCTTATCAACGACTGGATGTCTATGGCAACTACCAACGTCCAGACCTCCACGGATCGTTTCATCTCAGCCAAATCTAGGCGAGCTAACTAGGGATACTCCAGCCGGTGCTCTCCGTGGCGTAATGAAACACGCTAGCACCGTTAGTCACCGAAGAAGTTGGGAAAAGCGGACGGCGTCCCTTCCACCCGAGGAATTGGTGTGCCGCCCGTATATTAAGTATAAGTATAAAAACGCATGGGTCGACACTGACTAACCGTTTGGCCAAAAGATGCGAGCCGTCGAGCACAGGCGCAGATGGACGCTCGTGGTCGCTGTTTGTCTGTTGTTCATCCTCGGTCTCTGGACGGGTCACGATGACGGCAGTGGAGCTCCCCAGAGGCCCTTTCGATCACGCTGGGCTGCCAAATGGCTCTCGCTTTCCCGGGGCACTGGTACTATCACCGAGCACCCCATCACCACCCTCATGGAGGGTGCCAAGGACGCGTTCGCAGCTCGTCTCCGAAAACAGAGCAAGACACTCCCAGAGGCTGTCGCAGAGTACAGACGACGCTACGCAAAGGACCCGCCTCGGGGCTTCGACGATTGGTGGCGATTCGCGCAGGAAAACGACTTCAAGCTTGTGGACGAGTTTGACGCCATCGACGAGGACCTCGCCCCCTTTTGCGCCTTGAGTGGAGAGGAGCTGCGCCGCAGGACGTTTCAGGTACTATCAGCCTCTCCGGTCCGAACTTGTGTCCTGACGAGTACATATAAATAGATGGGACACCTGCCTTCCATAGATCTCGTACGTGTCGAGGATGGCAAGGCGTTTGACGTCCAAATCGAAAAAGAGTACGTTGACAAAGAGCGGGGTCACCGATCCCGCGGCTTCCGTACCCTGCTTGAAAAGTTCCAACACAAGGTATGCAGAGACCTCGGACATCAGTCCGGGCGCTGATTCCATCTCTAGCTTCCAAACATGGACATGGCGATCAATGCGAAGGCGGAGGGCCGGGTGCTCGTGCCTTGGGAGCATCTAAAATTTCCCAACCTCACCAAACAAGACTCTTCAGGTACGCACTCGTAATCGTGTATTTGGATTCAATCATCACGTGGTCGAATGCAGGAGGTATAGAAGCCATGTTAGGTAACTTTACAGCAGACTGGCGGGGGAAAGGCAGCGTATGGGAGGCATACCGACGCACATGCCCTCCAGATGCTCCAGCGAGACGACTCTATAGCTCGTATCGAAACCCACAGGTCCAAAACAGAGACACGGCTTCGAGACAAGCACTGAATTCCGACGATCAGTTCAAGTTTGCCAAGACCGTCGACGGCGATTATGATTTCTGTCAGAATCCATGGGCACGATACACGCAGGGTCATTTCTTCTCTGATTGGCGAACCGTCTCTATGCTCTATCCCGTATTTTCGCCTTCGAAAGCGAGGGGTTTCGCGGACATCCGGATACCAAGTCACTACTACCACAAGGGAAGCCAGAAGTATACATACGCGTGGGATGAAGCGAACAGAAAGGTGAAAGAAGCGGATGATATGGAAGTTCCTTGGGACGAAAAGAGCAACCTAATTTTTTGGCGAGGTGCCACCACAGGTGGAGGCAGTACCCCACCCGGGTTTAGTCCGTCTTATCAGCGACACAGGTATTATCTTTCCCTATGTATCGGCAGGCTCACCACAATTTCTATTTTATGTAGATTCCTCCGCATGGCCCATGAGAAAGCGCCCGACAACGTGACGATCGTGCATGCCTCTCCTTTACGACCCGATACCTTCATTCCAACAACGGTCCCAGCCAAAGACCTCAACAATGATATCATGGATGTCGCCTTTGTTTTTGCAACCGGAAGTTACCCCGGCGGAGAGACTGAGTTACGCAAACACCACCGATTTGCAGAATCGGTCCCCCTGGGCAAACATTGGTCCTACAAATATCTCATCGACTTGGATGGCATGTCTTATTCGGGACGTTTCATGGCGTTGATGGCGTCCGACAGCGCCGTGCTCAAGTCGACGGTGTACAAGGAGTACTTTTCAGACTGGTTACAGCCATGGTAGGTTCGTCTGGGTTGATTGGGTGTCGGGGACTGACGGATATGTGCGTTCTCGAGGTTGCATTATATACCGATTTCGTCGTCATATGCGGAGATATACAATATCCATGCGTATTTCTCGGGACCTTCGGAGTCGACGATGGGCGTAGCGAACATGACGGTACGACGAACAGCCGAGTGGGAAAAGATCAACAGGGAGAGGGATGGACGATTGCAACAGATCGCAAAGGGCGGAAAGCAGTGGAAACATATGCTCGGACGAAAAATAGACATGGAAGGTGTGTCCCTGTGCCATGTTTGAAAACTGTGAAGAGAGATGAGCTGACACGGGTGGATGAATGGATACAGTGTACGTGTATCGATTGTGTTTGGAGTACGCAAGGCTCTGGGCAGACGATCGCGATGCGATGAGTTTTACGCTTTGATTACGCTTGAGAAGGGGTTGGATCCTGAGTCTGGTGTCTGGAACTTCGTCTCTATCGGTAGAGTTGGGTTTCGGGATCGTTATGTACCATACATTTGGGCCGTAGGTTAGACTGCCAGTAGTTGTATCAATATAATGATCGATGGTCATCGCACCATTCCACTTTCCATGGTGTGTATCGTGATGCTGGATATCACAAAGCGCTGCAACCGATGAATCGATGGGGCCCATAATCCGTTGAATGTCTCTAACTTGAAGAGTTTATTATCCAGATCTAATGGAGTCGTTGGCACTTGAAACACCCAACTTGGTAGGACAAAACGCAGAATAACGAAAGATCGGAATAGTGTGGTACGTATGCACCACACTTTCTAATAGTATGATACCGTGAATGTTCGAGAAAACCCCGATGGCATTGGCGTTATCAAAGCGGCTGGCCCACCACTTCAAAAACAGTATGCCGCGCAGCAATCTGAACTCAATCAAATCTGTTACCAACGATCTATTTGCGCTACTCCCCCGCCCCGCCTTAGTCCCACTCGCTTCTTTTCCGTCCCCGCCGTCAATGTCCACCCTTTCTGAAGTACTCGCCTCCCTTCAGATGTCTGTGAGGCTTTGGAGCAGCCTCCCCTAACATTCCGCGCTTTGGTCTGGCCCATCTGACATGCTGCTTTTCTTGTTTCGCAAGGTCTCGCTGACGGTAAAACCTCATACCCCTCGTTGTTCCGCTGCTTTCATGCATCGCCATCTTCCTGCCGTGCAACCATAAGCTTGAATTGCTTTCCTTCCTTGATGGCTTGCTTGTGAACGGTGGGCTGGCTTGCGCTGCCTGCCTGTCACTTTTGGTCCGATGCCACCACATCAGTTTTTCGAGTTATCCAGACTTTCGTATCTGGTGTTGTTCTGGAAGATACAATCAGTGTTGGTCGGTGCGTTTCATGTTCTAGACTGGAACACACCCCTGTTCTCTTCATGTTTTCAAAGAATACCCTTACATTAGCTGTACTTAATCCATTCCTTAACATAAGATGTCAAACTACTTGAGACTATGAGTTGCATATGTGTATATCTCGCCGCACCACGTAGATGTAGATAGTCGTTCGTTGTCTTCAACCTTCGTAGTCATCGAATAGATCGTGGTCAAGTTCTGTCTCGCCTGATCCCTCAGTGTTCCCGCCATTAGCCACGGCAGGCTTTCATTATGTTTACTGAACCCCTTCCAACCATGTTTAAGCGTCAAAGCTACGGGTGTTGTGCTAGTAGTCATTGATTCCACAACAAGCACATATTGTACGGTCATAACTTTTCCGTTTTACTCCGGTGATCCGCATGTCATGTCAGATCTAGAGGCCATCAGAACGAATGCAGCAATTGAGGAAAAAGAAAGGGTTGATGACCCGGAGGATGTATGTAGTAGCTCTCGAGCTCGGAATTACTTCCGTCCATTTACCTTTGGTGCGGGGAGCTTGTCACGGAGATTTGTCCGGGCTTTTTCAAAAGCTAAGGAATAAAACAAGTTGTTGTAGCTTCTACAACAGCACCGCGGCACCATGTCTGAAACTATAAACTCTGCAACGAACGAAGCGAGCAATCAAATTTATTGGATCCTGAATTATGGTATCTTGAGACCTGGAGCTGTTCCGGCTTTTTGCACGAGGAAAAAAAGTAAGTAGAATGTGGGTTATAATTAGTCCGAGAACTATGGGGAAAACCTGCAAACCATGAGTGCGTGCATATGGTTGTAGTGTGGTGAGACTCGGATTTCAAATCCGTATCTCCGATTGAATGAATGATTTCGAATATCACATCATATATTGTATCCAACTTGAACTTGTATGTTCGGAATACCGCGATTTTGATGCAAGGATGTCTCAAACCATGGCAGTAGCAGGAATCACTGCTTGGATCAGCTACGGGTTATCTTTGTGGAGGACTACCGGATGTGCCGCGTGGGGACCGAACAACCGAGCAAGTTGAACCGGCATATCGCTTTTTCCCTGCAGCTTCACTTCTACTCCCACATTACTGGTTGCACGGCATCAATGGGCTTAGATGAACACGAAGGCACTCATGCACCAGTATCCTTGGTGAATGTCAACGAAAGACGCGACAAGCCTTCAAACCCTGACACATTCGAGGAGATCGCTCATTGTGCGGCGGCAGGCGAAATTTCAGAATATGCAGTGACGATCGAAGGCGAGGAGCGGACGACGTGGTTCGTTTGGCTTCTTGTCTGCTGTTGTACCATTTCGGGCTTGCTCTTCGGTAAGTTTGAGGCACGGAACGATTTGTGGCGCTGGTTTAAGGGCTTTTACGCCCTTAGGTTACGACACAGGCGTCATCTCTGGTGCGCTCGTGACGATCAATAGCGATCTAGGCCCGAGCGAGCTCTCAAATGGTCAAAAGGTGAGGCTTTTTCGAGCGAACGTTGCGATCTTGTTCTATTGAACTCTACTGCAGGAATTTATCACTTCGGCGACGACGTTGGGTGCTCTACTGGGTGGTCTTGTTGCTGGTGCCTTGTCAGATTGGACAGGTCGCAGGCTCGTTCTCGGTATCGCAGATATCATCTTCATTGGTGGGGCCATTGGACAGGCTGTATGTCAGACTGTCTGGAGCATGGTAAATAGCCCGCCTTCCACACGTTCCGCGCTCTACATCTACCTTCTTCCCAGATCGGTGGGCGATTCTTGATTGGAATAGGTGTTGGCCTCGCATCTTGTATTGCTCCACTTTACATTCAAGAACTCTCTCCTACGCGTCTCCGGGGCCGAATGGTCGTCCTCAACGTCGTCATGATCACCCTTGGACAAGTTATTGCCTATGGGATCGATGCGGGCTTTGCAACCATGAACCATGGCTGGCGATGGATGGTCGGATTGAGCGCGGTACCTGCCGGGCTACAGCTCGCTGTATTGGCGTTCCTGCCCGAGTCGCGTGAGCATTTTTGGTGGCCCTAGTGCATCATGTGGGTCGTACTGACGCATATACGCTGGTTTTGTCTTGGCAGCGCGTATCCTGGTACGGAGGGGAAATATGAAAGCCGCATATAAGGTGCTTGCGCGCGTGTACACGACGGCTACCTCGGAACAGGTTGAGCGCAAGGTGAGATACCAGGGATTCGCTTGGATATGGGGTTGACCGATTGATGATGCCTTCAGCTCAGTGTTCTTCACGCTACTGTTCGCCACAGTATTGAGATCGCCAATTCGACCACATTTCTGGAACGACTTAGTTCAATGCTCTGGACCCCAGCCAATCGTCGTGCATTGAGTATGCTGTTCAGTTTTTTTAAGCGAGTTGTCAAAATTCTCACCAAGTCCGTTATTTCCTGTTGTATTGTTTTGAGAAGTCGTTGCTTGTGGCATGCAGGCATTCCAACAACTATGTGGATTTAACACACTCATGTACTATTCGGCCTCCCTCTTCCAGGAGATCGGGTTCAATCAACCGACGGCCGTCGGACTCATCATTTCTGGCACGAACTTTGTGTTCACACTGGTTGCGCTCAAGTCAGTGTCTAGTGCTATTCTAGATCGTCGGGCGTGCTTAGGTTGCCTTCGTAGGTGGATCGACATCATTGGTCGAAGACGAATCATGTTGTGGTCTGCCCCTGGCATGATCGTCGGATTGACGTTGGCCGCCATTGCGTTCCACTGTATGTATCCGGTCGGACGCCCCTGTTAAAACTTTCTCCACTGACGTGCCTGCACCCTCCCCCAGTCATGACCAAACACACAGGCAACGTTCTCGTCGCGGGTCACCACTATTCACAATCTTGGTCCGCGATCGTGTTGGTGTCAATGATCATCTTTGTCGCGTCGTATGCAAGTGGTTTGGGCAACGTGCCCTGGCAACAGGGTGAACTCTTCAGTCTGGAAGGTACAGAGTCCCATCGTCCGTTTCGCCCAAACCTTGCTGATCCGCTCTTCTCCTTACCCTCAACCTTCTCTTTCGGCGCATACCCCACCTAACATCAAAAGTCCGTGGTATTGGTACTTCCCTCGCAACGGCCACCAACTGGGGCGCGAACTTGATCATCAACTCAACCTACCTCACGCTCATGGCCCACATTACGCCCTCGGGCGCGTTCGGATTCTACGCTGGGCTCTGCCTTCTCGGATGCGTCTTTTGCGCATTCTGTTTCCCCGAGACGGCCGGGTTGAGCTTGGAGGAGGTTCGGTGGATATTCGAGGATGGATTTGGGATCCGGCGGAGTGAGCAGCTGAGGGAAAGAAAGCGGGCCATGATGGCGGGAATGCTCGGGGAAGGGAAGGGCATCTAGTAAGCGCGAGGATAGTTGATGGATCTAGGTTCAGGAAAAAGCGGTCTTTCTATGATATCCGGGGACGGTGTCCATCGGTCTAGTAGTAAGCAAAGGGCACTGCCTGTGGTACCTACCCGATCAAATGATTTGATTTGTTCCTTGCTATTCTAGCTGTACCTCGGAATGCGCGGAATGCTGATAGTGGTGTAGTCATCACAGGTCGACAAAACCACCGGTGACATATATAATGATGTGTGTCATTACGGCTTGCCACCATGCAAAACCGGTCCTATCTATGCTGGTGCCTTGGTCGCCTTCCAAAACGCGGCCTTGTAGATATACCCGAGCATCGACTGATCGTTGCTTGTATAACTCGTCTCTATCGTCCGCTCGTCCTGACGTGATGATCAGATCTCCTCACTCAAGTAGAGAGAGAGAAAGACGTACACTAAGTTGAAAACCAATCATGCGCGCCAAAGTTTTCACTTCTTCTAGATCCAACTCGATTGACGTGTCGTTGGTACTGTTATTTTCGAAATGCCACAATAGTGGGCCTAAAAATACCCCACCATCGGGTAAATTGAAATGCGCCACCAGGAACTGGCAGGTGCTTACCGAGATTGATCCAAACCCCATCTGGCGCGAGTATGCGGTGAATGACGCGAAGGTAGTTCACAATGTTCTTGGCCTGCAAGCGTCGGATGTATCACAGGATGTAATACACGATGGTCTTGGAGACTTACGGTGTCGATGAAAAAGCAGGTAAGCACGGCGTCCCATTGTCCCGCGTGGGGTTCGCTCTCGTCCGTGTCCTCGGACCCATAAATCTCTTCAAAGTCACCTGACAGAGAACTATGGTATGTGGTCAAGTCAAGCGGAAGAAAGAGCGAGGACATACCAGCTACCAAGGAAAAGTCCGATCCGGGAGGTAGATCAGACGGGAGAACGTCAGGGATTTTCACGGCTCGAAGGAGTGCGTCTTTGGAGGGGATGTTAGAAAACGAGTGGACGTATGGATATATCGTATGTTCTCCGATCGACTCGGTCCTTGGTCATGGGTTAGCCGCAGAGTCGTTTGTGGTAGTGGGCTCAAAGACGTACTTGTTGAGGATAAGGTATGAAGAAAGGAGCATATAATGCGAGAATTCGTTCCCTTGACAAGCAAAACCTGCAGTCCATGTCAGAACTATGGCCCGAGACTTGAATTGTAGTGTGTTCAACCAAGCTTTGCTACATCGTATGCCAGTCTCCCCAGCCCAGCACCGGGAATTAGTACACGGATCGTTCGCCTTGAGTTTCCAGAGTCAACGATCATCCGAACATCACAGGGACATCAGGTATGACCTATCTCGACCCTCGAAATA